>JAZHYW010030804.1:0-17323 GCA_037355805.1 Ixodes ricinus | reverse complement strand
GTTTTCTCCAGCAGTTTGGCCAACCCATTTAAAAAAAAATCACGTCATCAAACTTTGTCGTGGTTTTCTTGTTGAAGTGTGTGTTGCTTTTGTCTTTTTTTAATAAACAAATTAAAGACGTTGACAAATCTCTGTAATGCGAAACTAGAGCGCAGCTCTGGAGGAGAAGGAGCGGAGAGCATAGGAGGAGGAGAAAAGGAGGGGAGGGTACGGAGGAGGCGGAAAGGCATATCCTACCCTCCGTACCCACCCCTCCTCCTCCTCAAGAGCTGCGCTCTAGTTTCGCATTACAGAGATTTAAAAACGTCTTTAATTTTTATTAAAAAAGACAAAAAGCAAGGAGGAGGGAATAGGAGGGTATGCCTTTCCGCCTCCTCCGTACCCTCCCTTTTCTATCCTCTCCTCCTCCTCCCATCCTCCTTCCCTCCACCTCCTCCTCTCCTCGTGCCGCTGAGTTTGTTCATGGGCGACGTGACACGAAGTCGTGACGTCGTTTTCCCGCTAAATTTAGCGGGGAAACTGAATAGGTGTTGAGGTCACGTGACGTCGAATTTCCCGCTAAATTTAGCGGAGAAACTTAACACGCTGAAGTCGGCGGGGAAATTTTCCCGTTAAATTTAGCGCGGGGAAATTCGGGCACGTGCACTCCGAGCATGTGTCGGCAACGAGGGCTGCGTGAGCGTTCGGTGGGGACTCCAAAAACAACCAAACGCTCCGTGTCCTAGAAATGGCGACAGCCAATGTTGCCCGAGGGGTCTTGAAAAGGTTCCATTCGCAAAGAGAAAGGATTCGCTTTCGTCCGGAAGAACGTACGTAAAACTGTCGCGCATTCAGTTTGGTCCTCGCGCTCTTCACCACCTCGGAGGGCACGGGGCTCCGGCCATCGTTCCTGCGGAGAGAGTCGCCTGTCAGTCAAAGTCGCGCGTAAGGTCTGCCGGTCTCGTCTCATTCAGGACGACCTAACCAAGTGACGTATGGCCACCGTGCGTGCGGTCGTGTGGATCGCGAGGTGTGTGAAGACTGTGGGATTCCTACACCTTCACAGAGCACAAGTCCTCAAACGGGGTTTGTATGGGAACCCATGGGTTCGATAGAGTACCATGGGGGATGTTCCCATAGCTCCCGAAATTTCCTCAATCGTCCCTGCCTAGTGTCCTTCTAGTTTAAGCACTACCTTAAAAAAATCTCAGCCAGGCATAAAACGTTCCATACTCTCTCCATACTCAGCTTCACTTTAAAGGCCGGTTCACAAATACGAGCGAAGCGCTCAGTTAGCGCTTCATGACCGCTGGAAGTAGCGCTCATGTGGCACCAACTTGCGCCTGACGTGCGCTCGGTTAGCGCTTCAGAAGCGCTCCAGTAGGCGCTCGGTTAGCGCTCCAGCAGCGCAGTGTAAGCGCTCACGCTCCTTGTGCCGTCCTTGCTGCTGCGGAACAGCGCGAGCACGGCGATTCCTTTGTTGTTTTTACTTTAGCATTGAAAGAAGAGGAAGTAAAAGAGCCACTCTCCAAGCAAGGGGTCGGGCAGACGATCCAGGGTCGTGGACTCTGAGCGACTAATTGATTAGGTACGACCTCATCGCTTTCTATTTGATATATGTGACCCTGGTTTCAAAGACACGCAGTTATAAAATAATCACCTTCGAAAGAGTTCTGTGTCCCGGTCCCTCAGCCTGGGAACAAGGTTCACCGGGTACCAGTCGATATCTCGGTGGCGAAAGATTTCGCGCACCCAGAAGGCTCCTCTGGGCGTTAAGTCGTCCGCACGCATATGCAATAATTGTGTATGTAAGAGCATTTGTCGCGTTTCCCTTTCAGCGTCCCCCACATCCGCCATGGTACTGCTGATGCACATCCAACCACAGGAACCGGAACCGCAGTGCACGCGCCAATCCGCAGCAATAACCGCCGTACAAGAAGCGCTAACAAGGCTCTCCTCAAGCGCTGACAAGGTGCTATATAGGGTGGCTCTAGGCGCTACTGAAGCGCTAGCAATTTGACTCCGTAAGTGTGACGTCATGGGTCCAAACAAACCGTTGCTAGGGTCGTTGTTATGGACGAATACATGTGGCTCCGTTTCGCTACGAAAACCCGACCGCTCAAAAAATCAGGAGTAGGATTTAAAGTTATAAAAATCACAGATCTAGAAAGCTTGAATGTCATATATGTTTCGACAGAAGTGTGCCGGTAATCGCTCGTTTCTGAAATATTTACGACTTCAACTTCCGGTCCTCAAGATGCCTGCAGCAGACGACGAATGCAAGAAGTATGCCGTCTGCCGCACGCCGGCCGGCCAAGTGGGGCCGTCGTTTGAATCGTGTAAATAAAGACGATATTCTGACATCGCATTTGTTTGAAATATAATGAGTTTCATACACTTTTAAGATTTCATAGTGGGGTGCGATGCAAAATATGGTTTATCGAAAGTCCGGGCGTCGATCGAGATGATAGTCTGCTAAAAGATCGCATTGCACCCGCGAGAAAAGCACTTCAGGCGAACGGTTGAGATCCCAAATTTTGTTTGCGGACTCGCGCTATGCGAGGGTGCTTCGTATACCTGGTTGTAACCATCGCGTGGAGAGAGATTCTGCAGTTTCTCCAGATTTCCGCAAGACCGCAAAGCGCGAAAGAACTGGATAAAAAACATAAGGTGAGTTTATTACAGATTGTACTCGCATCGTGGGGTCGATGGAATCTTCACCAAAAGAGCACATCCACGGAATTTAATGTATACCAAGGAGAAAAAAAAGCAAAATACTGCGAAATCGTGATAGACATGTAATTCTTTAATAACCTGACCACCACAATAATAATAACAACCGACTTACCTCGACGGCGTACGATTTATTTCTCATGCTGGCCTGCATAACGCCGGGAGTGCACTTCAGGTCGTCGATCTGCATGACGTGGTTTGATTTTACTCCATTTTCACCCCTCGTAACTAAGCTGGGTTCTTCACCGAAAAAAACGCACATTGCCTCTACGGCCATGGTGATGCACTTGTTTTTGTCGCTCGTTTACCGACGCAATTCAATGAAGACGCCCGCTGCAACAGAGGCCAGCAAATCTATCGTGTCGTCTGCTGCCAAAGCAAAGCGGACTGCAATACTTCAGAAATGGCTTTCATCGTTGCAATACGACACTGAGACGACAAGAACATCTTCATAATTCGATATCAAGAAGTTAGGTTGCTTACAAAAAATTATTTACTTACTTGTAAGCAAAAATCTAGCCTCATGTGGAGTCTCCATGCATTAGTCCATAGCAACGCCCCTAGCAACGGTTTGTTTGGACCCAGACGCCATGTTGTGACGTCATCACTTACGGAGTCAATAGCGCGCTATATTATAACTAAGTAACGCGCTAGGAAGCGCCACATGAGCGTTCTTTGAAGCGCTCACGTAGAGCTAACTTAGCGCCGACTCTACGATCTCATGGGGCCAATCAAGCCACGTCAAAATTGCATCGTTGTCGCGGCCATTTCCTCTTGCAGATTTGCTATCACGCACAGAAGAAAGTGCACGATAGCGGCGTTATCACTCCGCGTGATTGGTATTGCGAGTGATAGCAAACGCACAAAAAAGATAAGCGCCATGACGATGCACTTTTGGAGCCGTTTGATTCCATCTCCACCCTCCCCTTCAAAAAAACAACAACAGCGCTTGTCCGTGTCTACTCGCTTGTGTTTTGTCCCTTGTGTCGCGCAAAAAACCTCTAGACTGCAACAAAAAACATCTTGACTACGTTGTTGCTATGGGCCAGTCCAGAAACTTGTCAGGGTTCGTGCATCTGACAAACGGTCCGATTGACCGACGCCAAGATCAAGTGCGGCGTTGGCCAATCACGGCTGCAGGATTTCTCGCCGAATTTGTCACCAAGTGTCCAGATTAGGGCCCCAGAGCTGCGCCATTGTGGATATAAGAAGGGTGCATACTCCCTCTGATGTTTAGTTTAAAACGTTGTCAAAGCTATTGCTGCAAAATGATTTGTTGGCCTAGTTGGTTAAACATTACGAAAATTAAAAAGCGCGAAGGACAAGGACAAGAGAGAGACTACACAGGACAAGCGCTTACTCGCAACTGACGTTTTAATTCGGAAGATAAGGAAGATGAAGAACCCTAACGTTAAATGTTACAAATATTTATAAGAAAGGAGTGATAGGATCTGTAAAGACGTCGGGGCATCTCGCTCTACATGTGAGGGACTGTGGATGCGCCCCGTATACTGTCCAACACAAGGATCCTGAGGAGGTGTCTAGATAAGCGAACTCGAGAGATACTTGAAGCTGAAGTCATAGCGACCAATGGAGACGCCTGCATCAGTGCTCCTTCGGTGACTTTGTCATCAAAAGAATTAGAGTACATGAAACATTTCTCTATGATATTCTTAATTTGCTTTACCTTCCTCTTTCTTTTTTTAATATATTTACTGTCATTTTATACTGTCACTTTAATCATGCCCACCATTTCCTTTTGTTTATATACTAATTTCCTTCTTTTTTTCACTTTTCTAATTCTCAGTCTTTACAGATCCTATCACTCCTTTCTTATAAATATTTGTAACATTTAACGTTAGGGTTCTTCATCTTCCTCATCTTCCGAATTAAAACGTCAGTTGCGAGTAAGCGCTTGTCCTGTGTAGTCTCTCTCTTGTCCTTGTCCTTCGCGCTTTTTAATTTTCGTACTGTTGCTGCAAGCATGTGGCCGGATTACATTGGCGAGGGCTGGCCGTATTCCGCGAGCTCGCGTACGTTTTATTCTCGTCACGTTAAGCGAGTGTTAAGTTAATTACTACGTGGAGCTGTATCGCAATGACATGCATACGCGCAGGTTGTTTACGGGGCGGGGAAGCTCAAAGGTTTTGTGCCATGCAAAAGGGGTTCCTCACCTTTTCGAACGGATGAAACATCGTATTCTCCTTGTCCCAACTGATTTATCATGTCAATATACATGGTGGGTGTCCCGTACAAAAGCGTGCACCTGCGATAAAAACAAATGAAATTAACAACGCCTCGTTTTACGTGCTGCTTCTCGCACGCTCTAAAAATTGACAAGTCCCCGCAGAACACGTGGAAATCAAATTACTGTAAAACCTTTAATGTTCGCAAGCCCCTAATTTCTGCGAATTTCGCGAATTCAAAAATTCGCGAAATTTAAGGGACGCGAAAATGTCGGTCTTGAAGGGTTTCAATGCAGGCGTCTGGAATTCGCGAAATTTAGTAGCCGCGATTATGTCCTCTGTGACCAATTTGCGAAAAATGGGGGCCGCAAAAAATGGGGGCCGCGAAAAAAAAGAAGAGAGGTTTTACAGTATTACTATCGAAGAAGAAAACCAAGCGAATGACTATAGTCAAGAAAGGCTCTGGCCAGTAAAAATTCTTCTAGCTTGTGGTAGCGCACGTACGCGGAAATTCATGCGGATAAGCCCATGAACAAGCAGTCGAACTGCTTTTAACAACTATGCAACGATGAAAGTTGTCCGTAAAAAGTGTTAGCAAAGATCGTCCGCTAGTCACAGAAACAGAAGATGGGAAACCCCACTGTCTTCTTTTCTCTTTCTCTATAACGCTTCTCACGTTGGGGACAATTTTACAAACGCAATACCGCTGTCAGACGGGCACGTCATAAAGGCCCTCTACAGCGAACTCCTTTAAAGGGACGGCGAACCAGTGCTCGCCGCTAAGCGCGAAGATCGGGCGCTAATTCGCCGATTCTGAAAAGAATTTCGGTTCTGGAGCGCTCTTTGGCGATAGCCCGTCCGACACGGGTAAGAATCCCTCTAGCTTTTATGGCGCGTTTATGGCTCGTTTGCCCTTGCGGATTCACGGGCGGGTCTGCGCGAGGCGTGGAAAGAGCATGGATTTTGGAGCCGGGTGACGAAATCGACTCGTCGCTGAAGGGAAAAATCCGAATCAGCCCAGAACCCACATCCAGACTTCCTGCCAGCGACGGATCAATTTCCGCCACCCGGCTCCCCAACCCACTCTCCGCCTGCGCGGATCCTTTCGCGATTCTGCCAGTGTAGACGCGCTATTAGAGACGGTGTCAAGAAGTTCAGGCAATATCGCTTTACTCTGTCGTGGACTGCCAGAATATTTCTGGAGGATGGAGGAAACACGTTTACTAAGCTATAATATAAAGCTGCATGTAACTGTGACAACTATATGGTTGGGGCACGAGATGGCTGAAGTCCTGTTACTCCGAAGCGTAACTTATTTAGCGGCCCCAGGTTTCGGGACCTCACCTGTGCTTTGTGATGGCTTCTAAAGAGCCTTTGCGTTGAAGCTGGGCGCCGGCATCACCGTGGTGGAGCCAAATCTGACGGCGGCCAATGAGGCTCCCACGCAGCCGTAACAGTGGATCAGGGGCACGTTGAGGCAAAATAATTCATTCCTGCAGACCGAAAAAAAAACCGTTCGTAACGTCATTTTTAATTTTATGAAGCGGTTTTGGTTGTGTTTAGAAGAGTTGCGCGCTCCACGATGATTATTAAAGGCGTACGGAAACAAAATGACGTGACCTGAACTCTGAACTCTGAACTTCACTTACGCGCACGGACCATGACCATTGAAGCTTTAAAGAGATGAACCTTCAAATTTCGATCAACTTCTTCCTTGCCAAGGGTCTGTGTGATGCGGCGAGAGGCGGGGAGCACATTTCGCGAGGGGTATCCAGGGGTAAAATCGCAGGGGGTAAAATCCCGGGGATTTCTACCCCTGCGCGCGCGCATCACGAGACGAAAACGCGATGCTTTTGCACATCGCAAAGCCTGACGATTTTTCGTCGCGGGTTGCGCGTGCCGTGGAGAAATCACCCGAGATTTCTCCCTCGTGAATACCCCTGAAACGTAGACCGACGCGAATAGTGGTGATGATGATGATGATAATTCGTGGCTATTTCTTTGTATTGTTAGATTATGTTGTGAGGCGCTACCAAGCGCCCCGCAGCAGGAGTCTCTACAGGCGGATGCGACGGCCTGAGGAGCGCAGTCAGCGCGACAAAAACCTCGGAGGCCATGCCAAGGGTACTGTAGTTGCGAGGTTGCCGTTTGGTGTCGTCAACGCGTGACAATCTCGCTTAGAAGTAATATCCGGGGACGGTACGCCCTATGACCTATACTATACATAGATGTTCCGTAACGTCATTTGCAGCAATTCCGGTATTTTATGTGTCCAAGCCTTCGGTTCACCATCTTAGCTTCACACCGCATAAGAAATAGCTCGAGGGAACCAGTAAGTAGAAAGAACCATCAGTGCCTAGCAATGGCGATACATGGAAGCCATGTATATAAGGTATTCACTAGGTGCCATATCTGAGCGCGATATATCACAGCGCGTTCTGGAAAAAAGGGGGGATGGTTGGCCTGGCAGAGGTAGATCCACTAAATGAGCTGCGCTTAGAGTATCGGCACTCCGTTCCCCAACATTGTTGTGGGCGCCGCCATTTTGGTTCGTGTGCAGAGCAGACGCAACTGCCGATCGTCATGATTCAAAATTGTGACTTCCTCAGCATTAGAGTCGGTGTTAGGAGGCTTATGTAATATCGCTTTGCTCTATCGCGAAGTGTTTAAACATTTGTGGAGGGCGGAAAAGCGTTTCCTGTGATTTCAGATAAAGCCTCAGATAACTGGCAACCACGGATTTAAAGACACAATATGCCCAAGTGTCGTTACTCTGAAGCGTAGCTTATTTAGTGGCATTAGGCAGAGATGCACGCATTCTGCGTGATTAATAGGGATTCGTCCGGTCAAAACCGGAAAGGCACTTAAGCTCTTGCGCTCGCTCACGATCGAGGGAACCTCATCGTGTAGAGAAAGGTCATTTTTATTTTGATATATGATCTCCCGTTATTAATTAAACCTTTCATGAGCCTATGTACGAAACTGCACCCCGAATTTCGCCAGTGGCAATGGCTGACATCCGTAGGTGCTGCGTGACGTCACAAAACGCAAAGGTTTGTCGGATGGTCGGGATAACAAGCGTTAGTCGATGAATGTATTGTATTTTGTTTCGAATTATATAGTCTCCTAGGCTGTACCCTACTTAAATACGGTTCTTTAATGCAGTTCCCAAGCATGTGCAAAAAGTCACGCCTTTTAGCAGGAAATTACTCGCAGACAGCCACGAGCTTCGAGCAACACGTATTGCCTTCGCAAACACAACTGCGACGGCCACTCGACCGAACTAGGGGCGCTGCAAAGCAAAGGATGCAGATTTCTCCTCTGAAGCGGCACCTAAGTACACGAAGCGGCATCTGGGTACACGTCAGCGGATCCACTGGATCGGTGATGGAGGCTGCGGGTCGCTCCCTCAGAGGCGATGTCCGCGGGTCGAAAACAAACGGCGAATCGTTCAAATGCATGTCGTCACTTGACTTGGAACGAGCTTGATGAATTGTAGTCACGCTCCATTTTCACAACGCGGGTCAAATCAGAATCGGGCTTGAACGCCTGCATAAGCGGGATCTCGATCTTGACGGGAACCTAGGTCCTGTGCACGGCGACGATCCACTTCGCCTGTCACTGCATCGTCTCGCGGAAAAGTGTGGAACGTCATGTCTTGGCTCGCATGTGCTGCCCGGTGGTTGTGGCACCCAACCGCGCAACAAAAATCTCACCCAACTACGAAACAAGTCGAGCACAACAAGAAAAACGAAGCACGCTGAAGCAGACAAAAATGCTCGCTTTGTGTTTTGTGACGTCAGAGCTTCAATGTTGCCAACGAAAGCAGCGTTTACGCTAGAATGAGATTCGAGCAGCATAAATTCAATTACTCACGCAGAGGGACATACAAAATTCAGATATTGCACATACGATCCGCCTCGAGGCAATAACAATGATACTCAATTAGTTTCTCGAATACAAAATTTGACCGGACAATCCCTTTAAGCTTCTACCGAACGACTGCAAAGAACGGCGATCTCGATGGTGTGGAATGCGCGTTGCGGAAGCGCTGTGGAAGCTTTAACGTGCCCAGTCTAGTAAACTCGTGAACGTCCTCCGCCAAGTCACACTCGGGGCTAAGTAACCTCAAGAGCGAGTCATTCTGCCGCGAACTAGCGCTGTTTCTTAGAGGCCAATGACGAGGCGGCATTGCAACGAAGCTTCACAGACTGACACCAGACGCAATCTTGAAATCTATAAACTCGTTTTAAAATTAGTTTTCGTCATTTCTGTCGGCAACCCAGAAACACTAGTCTAGACTCTTGCTTCTGGCTGCCGCCACAACATAGACCACATCTAAACAAATAAATAAGGGCCAAATTTTATTTCCGTACCCTTTTAATGGTTTGTTTGAAAAACAGACCCTATACAGCGGCCGCAAAAAGAAATTGTACAACAAAGTGCGGGAAGGAGGAGGAGCAGGAGAAAAGGAAGAGGGGGGGGGCATTGTGTTTGCTGTTCTTGCAGGGGTTTTGATGTATCCGACAGCATATTTAAGGTCCGTTCACACATACACCGTAGTGCTTATTTAGGAAACAGCGCAGGCGTAACGCTAACTTGAACGGAACACGGCGCTTTATCACTAAAGCAGCGCGTGGTCAACGTTGTATCTGCAAGGCCAGCGCCATTTCCCGCTCTGACTAATGACGCTAAGGTAGCGCTGTAGCGTAAACATGGGAACAGGACTTTATAGTTACTAAACTCCTACAAAACTAAAAGAGAAAGGCGCAGTACTTGCTCACGGAGTCCAAGTGTGCGGCCAATCAAATCGGCGTTGTTGACGATGTTGAAATGGGAAAGCTGCGCTGCTTTGGGGCGTCCCGTGGTGCCCTGCGTTCAACAAGAAGAAAAAAACAAAAAAACAAATCAGGAGTCTGTTTGGTCATGCATCACCTTCAAAGTGGCGTTGTCACCAGCGGGTTAAGAAGAGAATTTATTTGTTCTTTAAACAGAGGCGTTTCCGAACTAACCTTTACCCTAGTTACACGAGCGCTCTCAGCTGTCATTGACCCAACGACAGTTGGCATTTTCCAACTGCCACTGAGCTCAACTAAGTTGTCCGGTGTTACACGGTACATAGGCCCAACAACCCCAACTTTTGACTCCCACTTGAAACGGAAACGAAACCAAAACTGATGTCACATTACCTTTTTTAAGAAGTGATGCAAGTGAATTATATCACACTTTTCATTCATTGTAAACGTTTAAAAATGAACTCGTTTTATTTTTAGAGTAAAAAAAAATGAAAGCCGTTTACAACTCCCTGTAACGCCGGATTAGAGCGCAGCTCTTGAGGAGGAGGTTGCAAGGGTACTGAGGGATAGGCGACTCCCTGAGGTCACGTGATTTCAGGGAGGGGTCACGTGATCTCAGGGGGGGGGTCACGTGACCTCAGGGGGTTACGTGAGGGTAACTCTCATAACCCTCGTGACTTTCGTGAGAGTAACCCTGCCTGCGTGACCCGCGTGAGGGTAACCCTTTTGAGGGCAATTAACCTTCGCAACCCTCGTGAGGGTAACCCTCGTAACCCTCACAGGGGTAACCCTCGTGACGTCATTATGGAAAACTACCCATAATGCACCGCCCGGTTACGCCGTTGCATGCAACGCGCGGTTACGCCGCTTGCATGCAACGCGTTGCATGCAAACTTCGCATGCGCGTTGCACGCGCGTTGCATGCAACGCGCGGTTACGCTGACGGCGACGCCGACGCCAACGCCGACGGCGACGCCGCTCAACCCGGAAACGGGCGCCTATGAGCTGCACTCTAAAAACGATAATCAGAACAATTCACATAACGAGAGTCTTATCGGCACCTAAATCTCAATGGCCGCCCTCGCCATGTTATGTTTGGCGAGGTTAAACCCCTTCCCATTCATATTTCTGACGTCACATATCTACGATCCGAGAAAAAAAGTATCGCAAGCACTGAGATCGGCATTGGGTTTGGTGTAAAAATATTCTAAACACGCATACCGATGTAAACTGAATGTTGATCGCTTCGTCGAACTGCAGCTTGGAGGAGATGGCATGCATGGCGGCGTGGTGCTCAGCCGTCGCCGACTCCATGAGGTCGTCATAGGTCACCGTGCCGCTGCGGGAAACGCGTGCGTTGGTAAACCGGCCGTTAAGACAAAGGAGAAGTAAGAGCATGACAGAAACAACCAAGTGCCCCTGAAATGCTGACTGGCTTTCATTCGAACGTTTCACTGGTGATCATATCATACGACACTATACAATGTCTAACAGTCGCGTCTTTTATGCGAACTTTTATCTCTAGCGAATTTTGATGCGATATCTTCTGTGACATTAAATCAAGTTTTCCTTTGCCCCTCGGAGCGAGCTAAGGTTTTCCCGACGATCTGCGAAAATTCCCACGATTCGACAACACGGAGTCATATGGTTACGCTCCAGGTATACGTATCTGTATAAGCGGTCATTCCTTATTCGCCTCTTCCTACTACTTCTAATTAGGGTCTCTTCGGTTATTCATTTTTTCAACAGTAATTATATGTTTCTGAAGAGATTAACGGCTTTTGGACTTCCCTTGATTCCCCTTTGTCCTTAGAGTGTATAGAAAGGTAGGAATTTATCAGATCCAAAAAATCAGAACGTATCGCATATATCAATGCACTCACGGTTTCGAGGTTTCGCTGATTAAAATGACGTGTTTCAGAAACGGCAACCTAGGGAGAAAAAAAAAGAAAAAAGAAAAAAAAGAAACATTTTTGATAACGCACGCAGGTGTCAATGTTCTCTTCCGCTAATGAAGCTGATAACGAGTTATCTCACCTGGCGCTTTTTAGCTGCCCCAGAGCCGACTTTTCCAATTCCGGCTCTATCTGGAGCAACATTTGGTAAAAGTCCTGTCTTGCGAACTTCTCTGCCACGATGAGCGCCGCGCACTCTGTCTGAGGAAAATACACACGTCCGGGGATGAAATAACATGTTCGTTCCGATACACTTTATTCACACCAACGCATTCATACGGGTCTCGGTCGCGATCGTTGGTGATTTTACATCAAACTATTGCCGTCAAAAGAAAAAAACAAAATAAAAAGAAAGAAAAGGAGTGTCGGCTGTTTATTAAATCTTTCTGATCCTCAGCATCGCGGCATTAAAAAGATGCAGTCTATGCACATACCTTGTCGAGATTCAAAATATCCTGACGTGGTTTTGTTTAAATGAACTACATGATGTAATCGCGACATAATGATTATTTTTTTTTCATATCTTTCTAAATGGCAGGGAAAAGTTTCTTCGTGTTTTAAATTGTCACAATTCAAAACTCGCAAGCCGAAACTCGCAACTTTCAGGCCAGGTGTTATTCACCCGAAAGCGACAATTCGCATTCTGTAAATAACCACGATCTAGATGGAGATGTCGAAATCTAATACGAAACACGACAATATCCCCCTCCCCAGAATAAATAAATAAATAAATAAATAAATAAACGAAGAAAGAAAGACATATATTTGTGTGTTCAACGTATTCAGGGTGTTTTCTTTGTAGCTTTATAGATTAGGTTTGAAAAAAGCCGTGAGAGCTGAGCTACACTTCCGCGGTTTGTGCAGGTGAGTTAGTTACACGGCAAGGGGGCATTGTATAGGAGGCTAATGGTAACGATCAGTTGGCTAATTAGTTAAAATGTGTTAATTAACTTTTTAATTAGTAGAAATAGACGTATAGTTTCAATCAGAAAATTGCTGAGCGTCATCGAAAACCACTAAATGAACTCTTTTTAGAAGGACATAACACTTGGGCAGCATTTTACGGCGTTCCGTAAAAACGCTTCGTTTGAACGCGTTTCTAGGTTTCGGTTTCTTATCGGTGCGCATCTCTGCGCCCACGGTCCTGCTCCCCAGTGGCTGAGACGCGCATCGCACGTGCGCCCTACTTCCCTCCATGCTACGAGAGGGGCGAAAGGGCGGCTTCGCGCCGCGATCACCGGGGAGCAGGACCGCGGGCGCAGAGATGCGCTCCGGTAGGAAACCGAGACCTAGAAACGCGTCCAAGATGAGCGTTTTTTTTAGAACGCCGTAAAATGCCGCCCCGGCGTTATGTCCTTCTAAAAGAGTTGATTTAGTGGTTTTCGATGATGCTCAGCAATCTTCTAATTGAAACCATATGTCTATTTTCGCTAATTAAAAGGTTAGTCAACGAATTTTAAATAATTTGCCGACTGATCGTTAAGAGTAGCCTCATATACCATGTCCTCCTTGCTGCATAACTCACCTCCACAAACCGCACAAGTGATGTAGCTAAAAAAAGTTGATTTAGTGGTTTTCGATTATGCTTAGCAAGTTTCTAATTTGAACTATAGGTATATTTTTACTCATTAAAAAGTTAATCAACAAATTATACCTAATTAGTCGACTGAAAGCTACGATAAGCCACATATACTATATCCACCTGCAGCCGTATAACTCACTTGCACAAACCGCATAAGATGTAGCTTTCACAGCTTTTCTTAAACAAATCTACAAATATTTAAAAAAACACTGTGTAGAGTAAAACCACAAAACATATGCACCCTACAAAACGAGCTGTGTGTCTTTGTTATAAGTTGATCGTCCTGTAAGATCCTTGTAGCGCTACGATAGTCTACTAAATGCTACGAATATTCAATACTATCCCTTCTTGAGTCAGCGCCTACTATATGGAAGATGTTATGATCATGTAAAATAAATACGTTATGAAATCTTATGTCTTTGTGGTTCATCAGAAATAAGCGTCAATGCCAAGAGGGCCGATATGAACGTAGTATACGCAGCTACAGTTCCCCGCAAGAGCGACAACTGCCGTGAACTTCATTTTGGTGATCACCGATTGTTTTTACACTCTAAACGCATTTGTAATAATGGGTACATATGTTCAACAAAGACAGCGCTCCAATTTTAAATGTTTAATAGATGAGAATAATAATAATAAAAAAACAGGGTAATTTACAACGCCCTACTCTGTTAAAAACCGCACGTATCAGTAACTGGAATCACGGCAGATCGGCGGACACCTCATGAATGCGCGCGTTTTTATTTCAACAGTCATGGGCGTGTAAAATACGTCGGCACATGACGTTAGAAACTCACATGGTTCAAGCAGAACTCAAGTTCTGAGACCTGGTAAGCAGTGTTCACGTTCACCTAAAAAAAAGAAAAAAAGAAAACAAGAACAAGAAAGTGAGTTAGATATTTTACTCTTACAAGACTTTCCTCGGCATCCAGCATCTATGCCGAATTGATTCAGAAGCACTCACCAGGACTAGCCCCGCCTTGGCGGCTGCAAACTGAGTCACCGCCCATTCATACAGGTTCGGTGCGACGATTCCGATCTTCGATCCAACGGGAAGTTGGAGAGACACCAGACCCGCCGCAAACTGGTTAATCTAAAATATACAAAAACAAACAAACAGAGAAACAGTTTTAGAGATGCAAGCAGAACTAAATTGTATTTGGTGCTAGCACTCTCTCAAAACAACGTTCCTTAAATGTGGGTTGAATTAATATTAAAGTATGTACACAGACCATACTGTGAGGCATATAAAAAATTAAAGTGGGAATCACATGCCAGACCGGGGATGATAGCGTAATTTTTAAACACTGTATAACTACGTCTAATATTCATCCTGTTCAAAGAGGAAGGCCATAAGATACGGGTTCAAACAAAATAATAATATTTATAAAAATCTACGGAGATTTTTTTTTAAAGAAACTTATGAGGTTTATTATACTAACGTCGTTTCTGTACTCCGTGAACGTCTTGCTGATATTCTGGTGACAGGACACCACCGCTATGTTGTCTCCCTTGGCGTCTGCCGTCCTGTCCACCACTTCTCCTAAGGTCCATGACAGGAGAGGCTCCGTGCCAGGCTGGTGGTAGTAGCTGAGATTCGCTAATGATCTATATATTGACAGAAAGAACGCAAAGTCAGAATATTTACCAAAAAGTAAACTTTTATCATCTTCACGTTGTGGTGCAGGTGCTGCATTTTGAGCTGCACGCAGATTCCAGACTATTCTACTTTCACTGGAATTCGCATTTTTTGTTTTGCGTTTCTTCCTTACGACTGCCAGGAAGCTTCCGCGTCAGTGAGCCATCCAAGGGAGTCCAATTTAATGTATATATCCATCTTTTTAAATATTTTTGAACCTTGTGTAATGCCGTGGTTCTTTGTATGGGACTGCAGATAAAACCAAGCGGCCGCTATTTTGTTTGCACGATTGGACCATCCTTTGGTCTTTTTGTTTTAAGCAAGTTCACTTGGGAGGGCAGAAAAGTCCTGCCCTTCGGCATCACCCTTGTATAATATATCTTCCACTGCTGGATGCGTCAAGTAGCGCTGTCAGAGCCGTCTTTTGACTTTTTCTTTTAAGGATTTATAAGAATTGGGGTGGCTGATAATGTCCTGCATTTTGGTGTGCCCCTTCGCTACACATACTTTAGTACGGGAAGGTCGTTAGGATAGTATACATAAGAAGTTATTTCATCATTGCACCAATTTATTAGACTAGGCGACTAGCTTTATAACTGCACTTTTCATCGAAACATGTGACGGATGTTTGACTTAAAAATTTAGCACACTGTCTGGCTCATGCTTGGTGAACAAGACTTCTTTATACCTACTTCAAGGATTTCGAATGTTGTTGTAGAAAACGTCAAACCAATTTATGCTTAACGAGAACAATTTTATTTATATCACTGGGGAAGGCCCGCGCATGTAAGAACAAACTACGTATACCTTCTTTTTACTTTTCAGGTGCTCGCAAAATGAAAGCAACACGCGCTCTTTCATTTTCCCAACTTATTGGTCCGAAAGGTTTTTGTCGGGTGTGTGAAACCTTAAAGGCCGGTTCACACATACAGCGGAATGCTAAGTTAGCACATCATGAGTGCTGGAAGCAGCGCTTATGTGGCACCGACTTGCGCGTGACGTAGCGCTCGGTTAGCGCTTCAGCAGCGCAGTGTGTAGCGCTCTCACGCTCCCTGTGCCGTGCTTGCTGATGCGGAACAGCGCGTGCACGGCGATTCCGTTGTGTTTGTTTTTTCGGCATTGAAAGAAGAGGAAGTGAAATAGCCGCTCTCCAAGCAAAGGGTCGGGCAGACGATCCAGAGTCATGGACTTTGAGCGACTAATTGATTGGGTACGACCTCATCGCTTTCTATTCGACGTGCGTGACCCTGATTTCAAAGACACGCAGTTAAAAATAATCATCTTCGAAAGAGCTCTGTGTCTCGGTCCCTCAGCCTGGCAAGAAAGTTCGCCGAGTACCGGTCGGTACCTCGGTGGCGAAAGATTTCGCGCACCCAGAAGGCTCTTCTGGGCGTTAAGCCGTCCACACACATATGCACTAATTGCGAATGTAAGAGCATTTGTCGCATTTCTATTCCAGCATCCCAAATGCCCACTATGGTGCTGTTCACCAAACAACAGGAACCGGAACCGCAGTGCACGTGCTAATCCACAACAGTAACCGCGGCACAAGAAGCGCTAACAAGGCGCTACTATGGTGCCTGGATCACGTCTCCGACTGGTGTGTTTAGCGTCCTATCCCGCCCATACATCAAAAGTGGTCCCCAAGTGGCAACAAATGACGTCACAGAAGCCGGAGTGTCATGCTGTTGACTGTCGCGATCCTGGCGGGTGGTCGCAGAAATGCTGGCGAAAAGCACGAGCGAACGCGAGTGTCGCTGTCGTCACCACGTCCCAGGCGTCCCAACTTCCGGCTGCTGTAGCTTCCGTGGACTGTCACAGTGGAGAGCGACCTGCAGCAGAACAGGCGTCTGCCACACACACCACAACTGTTAGGACGCCGCCAGGATCGCGACCGGCGACAGCATGACACTTTTATGACGTCATCAGGCGGAAATCGAGGGACCACTTTTTTGGCCGCGGTAAACACACCAGTCGGAGACGCGTTCCAGGCACCATAGCGCTACTAAAGCGCTAATCGCGCGCTATATTAGAACTAAGTCACTGCGCTAGGAAGCGACACATGAGCGCTCTAAACAGCGCTCACGTGGCGCTCACTTAGCGCTCCGCTGTATGTGTGAACAGGCCTAAAGAAAGATACGGAGAATCAATAAAACTGTCAAGAGTAGTTGGGATTATGGCTCGCTGCCATAATATTTTGTCACCCAACATTAAGCTAAATATTTATCATTCATTATTCCAGTCCCGCTTAAATTATTGTCATCTTGCGTGGGGCACTACTGGCTTATAACCATTTAGAATAGATTTGTGGGAATGCTAGTCTTGATATTTTTGATGAAGAGCGTAAATTTCGAAGGTGTGTTGAGGCTATTGTTTTTTCCTAACGTTTCGTTTTTCTCCTGTTTAACATTTTACTACTAATTGACTCATTGATAAGTGCACCACTAAGGAAG
>JAZHYW010030803.1:0-12937 GCA_037355805.1 Ixodes ricinus | reverse complement strand
TAATACGTATTGCTAAAGCGGTACAAAGCCCATCCTTGACATTTTCGCATTATTCCTGCGTCAGCGAGCACGAACAAGCCCGAAGTCGTCGGAAAGCAGCTGCACATCACGGCTACCGCGCACCGAACGAACTCGCATCCGCCAGCTCTGGACGCTGCCATCTTACCGAAGACGTCACGGCTCTTGTGAGATCACGTGACGAGTGGTCACTTTTGCGCACAACATGGCGGCGGCAACCGGGGGGAGGGGGTGCCACTTCCGAACTTCCGGTTTATCACTCTGAGCCCCTCTACCTCGTTGCCCGATGCAGAGGGGGAGGGCGAGAGGAGATGAGTCATAATTTTGGTTTCTAGGCTAGACGGCACAAGCTACCGCACGTTCTAAAGGGCACAGCCATTAGCATCCGTCAATCGGCAGCCGTATATTGAGACAGTTTGGCCATTCATTGTTAAGTATATGAGGCAAATGAGGAGGCGCCATTGGCCGAGAGCGGGCTCGGCGTGTTCCAGGGCGTCTTCACAGATTCGAATGTGGCCAGCCAGAAGCCGCGAATAATGCCCTGGCGGTGGTCACGAGAAACAAAATTATTAAGTGCGTCAGAGTGACCTTCGGTGACTAAAATTAGGGTGCACGTGATTCTTCGATCATGGTCTCGCAAAATCAAATTCTAGAATCTAGAAGAACGATTGACGTGATTCGTATGCCAGGCGCCGATGGCCGCGAATATGCCGTCCGAGCGGTCAGTCTTCGCCCGAGCAAAAGTGAGTTCAAGTGTCACATTCGGTTCTTAGATCTTTATTGCATAATCATAATCGATCATAATCTAAAAGATCCCGTTCATTATATTTTCGACCATGAAGTGTTACTCCATTTAACTCTTACGCACCTATTAAAATTGTTTCTCGCTACTACCGCTAGGGGATTATTTTCGGCTTCTGGTTGGCCAAGAGAGCACGTCACGCGTTCTATGTAGGGGTGTCGCGAACCGGCCGGGGTTCGAGGTCGACCAGGTTCGACTTTTTCGAACTTTTAGTGGAAAGTTCGACGAACCTTGTATTGAGGTTCGACTCGTGTGCGCATGCGCGACAGGCTGGCCAGTTGGCTTCGGACTGGATGGTAATGGCTAAGAGATGAATTAAGTGCAGCGCTGATTGGCTATTTCAGTTAATACAGTACAAAAAAATTAAGCTATTAACTTCTTCAGTGATTAGAATTAGTTTCTTTTAATTGCAGCTGTTCACAAATAAAAATAACCCTTTGCATAAAAAAATCTCCAAACCTAGACATGCTTGTATCAAGGCCTGGCCACACTGTTAACAAAGTCGAACCGGTCGAATATGGTGAAAAGTTCGAAGGTTCGTCGAACCGGTTCGACCCAGTTGAACCCCGAAAGTTCGACCTAAAAATCCGGTTCGACAAAAGTTCGTGACACCCCTAATTCTATGTGCGTCAAGTGCACGCCCTGGCTCTACCCGCTCCTCCCACTGGCCAAACTCTTTCTATATACGGTTCTGGCATCCATGCATCCATCCCTCCATCCATCCATCCTGCTATAGGGGCGTCGCACTGCGCATTCCCAGAACTTCTGCGCACGCTCTGTGCGACGCCGCAAGCTGCTCGGAGGACCTGGAGTCACTAAATGAGCTACGCTTAGAGTATCGGCACAATATTCCCTGATATTCTTGTGGACGCTGCCATCTCGGTGCTTAGTTCAGAGCAGACGCAACCGCCAATCGTTATGATTAAAAAATGCGATTTCCTCGGCATTACTTTCTGTGTTATTCAATCCCCACCCCTGCCCGTTTCGATCTGGATGAGCATCGTACCGGCGTGCGGTCGTGTATCGCACTACTGCGTGATGCACGATAAAGACACCAGGCTAGCGGTTGTACTGCACTGGCTAAATTGCTCATCTATACAGCGAGTGACTCGTCTTCGAAATGGCTGGCCAACTACACACTGTCTAAATATCCCCACAACGCTAATTAATATTAGTTTCGGTGTTAGGAAGCTCCTATAATATTGCTTTGCTTTGTCGCGAACTGTTTAAACATTTATAGTAGACGGAAAAGCGTTCCCTGTGATTTCAGATAAAACTGCAGAAAACTGGTAACCATAATTTTAAGCACCAAGATGGGTAAGTGTCGTTACCATGAAGCATAATATATTTAGTGGCTCTATAGTTGGACCCATAGCGCTGGAACTCACTATTCTGAATTTCCTTGTGGTTTTCCTTTAGCTCTCAAAGTACTCTGCTCTATTCGATGATCGCGGCAAAGTTTCCTGAACTCCGTCGCGTTTTGTAAGAAAAGTACAACTCTTCGGGATTTTTTTTTTGTTCTTTTTTTTATGTCGGGCTAGTAGGTCAACATCATCAACGAGACATTGTCCCGGTCATGACACTGGAATTTCTGAGGCACAAACTCGAAGCCGCGAGATGGACAAAGAAACCGAAGTGATCGACCCTTACTTTCTTTTTTTTCGACAAAGGTAATGGAAGAAAAGTAAAAAGAAGAAAAAAAACGCACAAAGAAACGAAGAAAAAAAAGGGGATAAATATATCGCGATCGGCGTTTTCCTTTCGGCTTTGGGCTTAGACGTCAGGTTAATGTAAAGTGCCGTTGAGGCAATAACTGCCGGAAATTCGTAAGACGTTTTGGGAAACGTTCGTGGGTACTACATTCAGTGACGTCGTACGGACGCCAGGGATCCGTCTTTTTATGCCCTTATTTCGGCCTCTTCACGACTCCTTACGCCAGCCCAAGAACATACTAGAGAAGACTGAGACCGCTATACAGAAAGACGAAGACGGACACGAAAGGGTATCTTTACTTGTCTCTGCCCGCAGTCCCCGCGGTTACTAAAGTTCACTCTGCGGGTCAGTATACGCATATAGCGCAGTAATGTCCATCGTGCGAAGCTGTATAGACCAACAGGTTGTTTACGAACAGGTCAGCCTTTTTCCCACACCAGGTGGGGGGAATCTGCGCGTGCGTAAAAACCGAAAAACGCAAAACCAAAAAAACACGCGAAAAAAAAAAAGAACGCTTAATTTGTGTTTGCGTTAAGACTGTCGCGCAGTGCATCCGGAGAACTTGCCGGAGGAACGTGGAGCGAAGTTGGCCGGCGCGTCCGGAGATCACCTTACTGTACCTGATTGCATGTGCCGCGTCGACAGTCGTTCCCGAGTTCGCCCGACGAGCATCCCCTTCTTCCATATACACCCACAACTCGATGTATCGCACCGGAGGGACTCGACGTTCTTCTCGGGATGGTGCCGCCCTTTGCGGCACCGATTGATGACCGCACGCGATCACAGAAGCAATATCGCCACACAAAATTGCGGAGTAGAAGCACCGAGTCCAAGCTATGTTCGTGTCGGGGAGACGCTCGTTCACGCGTGCTTCAGGAACGCACGCCAGAGAGGAGCACGGTTTCACAAAATGGCCCAACGTGCATATATAGACAGCCGAAGAGAGTACGTCCACCACATATAGACCACGGTGTCGAGGTACGGAACCGGTGACTGTACAGGCACTGACAGGTTGAGTATGGAAGGTCATCCCTCCGGGCTCCAACACGTGCTCGTTGCCGCGAGTGCAAGCTCGAAGCTTCACAAGTCACCGAAGCGTCATCGAAGGCGCGTGTTGATCGCGTTGGAGGCGGGACTGAGCTGAAAGGTCTCCCTGGCATTCTCATTCTGTCAGTAAGTGACAGGAACGTCCGTGACAGGATGTGAGTAGCCGGGGTCACACTGTTCGTATGCGTCACACAAAAGGCAGTCTGCATACAGGTTCGAACTAGAGTCACCGCGAGATCCGCGCTTCGAATGCCGCCTAGCAATGAGTTCGAGGAGGAAACTTGGGCAGGCACAGGCATTCGAACCGCGGATATTGCGGCGAATCGTGTTTGTAGACTGTCTTTTGTATGATGTGTATACGAGCAGTTGGACCCCGGCAGGTTAAGAACCTATAAGTATAATGCCCTGCCTCGAGCGCGAGCGTTCTGCCTTTGATGAGAGTTCGTCGCACGCTTCGTGCCAAAGCCCGGCGCAAGGCAACGAGTGTTGGACTTGACACTTTTTTTTCGCTACAAAGTAAAAAGCGTATAGATGATCGACATTTCCGCTTTAGCAAAAGAAGAGAAGTTGCACCGCTTACCTTGACCCGCGAACCCCTAAAAAATGTTCGTCTTCCTATATACACGGTCGGCCGCTTTGTCGGTATTTCGAGGCAGTGCGCGCTGAACTGCCGGCGACTCCGCGTTTGTGTCTGTGTCCCTTGGTTGACCGCACCGCGCGGATATGTGTGTATATATATATACGTATTCAGTTCTTCGGAAGCGTTGCGCGCGGTGCAACCGATGCCACCTCCTAGAAGACAAGACATCGCGTTCGACGTCATCGTCGGTAGGTCCCCGACCCTCCCCCAAGCGGTAAACATGCACGCTATAAAGCGGGCAGACGCGTCGTCCGTCTCGGCGTCGCCGCGTAGCGTCGCGCTCATTGCGAGACGCTGCAAAACGCGCTAACGCGGCGACGCCGATGCGAGCTACACAGGCGGCGCTGCGTAGACCCACCACTGATGACGTCTGGGGAGGAGGGAAAGGGGCAGGCCTTCCCTTCTATAGGTGTTGTCGGCGCGACGTACGCAGGGTGGGACCACATCCTGTCAGGGTCGGACCACATATCCTGTCATTGTAGAAAACCGATGCACTGCATATACGGCAGCCGCGGCGGCGTCCCGCGAAGAACACGCGTTTCCGCCTTGAGCTTATGCTATGCACACACCGGACGCCCCGTCCCACGTTATTATACGCAAGACGCAAGAATGGCACGCTCAGCAACATGCTATTCCAATAAAAAATAGTTCACTCGGACGTTGGCAGGATTATCTACGGACATGTGCCTTATGACTGGTGCATAACCCGTCATAATCGTTTTGCTCATGATTATATCTGCTTACACCAGTTATGCTTACGAGTTATGCTTATGCTTTTGACTCCTTACACAAGAGAATAGTCTTGCGCCATCTATGATGTGCCACTGGAACATCTATGATCGGCGTATGTTTCCTTTCTTTTTTGTTACACAGTATTATCACAATGGGCCTGAAATAGTGCAGTACGGCTGTTATCAGTCGGGTGTTTATGACATGAATCGCGTAAAGGTGATTATATAAACAACCACATGACGGTATGATATCCGTCGAGATCGCAACCGATAGGGATATCTTCGAAGCTATACGAATTCCCGTGATCTGCAACGCGAGCAATCACTCCATCCGTGCTTCGCATTGCTGTATTACACAAGCCCATTGGGGTCGTCAACTGATACGATTTGGGCTTGCCTCCGCAAACTTCTGCTCGCTTAATCAGTTATCCCTAGTGGTTCTAGAGAATTCAAAGGGCGATTTTGAATGTACAGTCTGCACAAATACGGAAGACCCGTTTATTCAACGGTGCGAGCCACAGGTTGACCGCCAGGTGCTCTTTAATTTTAGGGAGTATAGAGCACAGGTTCCGTTATTTGTTCACCACACGCAGTGTGGACCCAGCCAAAGTGCATTCGGCACACCTGCCAGAAGATGCCTCATCAAATGGGTCTTTCATAATGTTTGAGACTGTACTTCACTATTCGCAATTGATCCCCGAGTTGACGCAGGTTAGGTGATGATGACCGAGAACCATATCCCACCGCTCTTGTAAAAACACGTCTGCTTCAAATTCAAACAATCCGCGTGACCGCGGCCTTCTTGTTCCGTGCTCCCCCGGTAAAACCTAACCGGCCAGGTTGCATGACTCAGCTGGTTTTCTATGATCGAGGATTGAACCGTAAGAACCTAATCACCCAAAGTACCTTTCCCCGCTTTACACACATTTCCACTGATCATCGCCGAGGTAGAAAGCGTCTAGTCTCTGGACTGCAGAGACACGCGCGGCGTTTGATATTATACGCAGAAGACATGTTCGGTAGACCACATGGCAGTGCGCGGAAGGCTATTAGTAGAGTGGTCTATAGGTGAGTGAAAGACGCAGCAAGTGGGAAAAGACTGAATTAGGAGCATGCAGTTCAAGTGGGTGGAGTCATCAAACCGTCTCATCAATGCGGGGTTAGACGTCACGTGTGTATCGTCTGCATAGACCACGCAACAAAATCGAGTAGACCAGACAGACGACCAGCAAGGTACATATTTCCAGTGCTCATTACCTGGGCGAAAACTGCGCAGTCACTGGACTGTAAACGCGTCCGCGGCCCGTGCTATTTCCGAGACAGGGCAGCTCGCAGAGTTAAATTTGGGGGTTTTGCTCTCCAAACTTACGAAGGACATCTGGCACGTCCCAGCGGAGGTAAACTGAGGATTAATTTCGATCACCCGGGGATTTTTTTGGCGAGCGATCCGGCAGATCGCGGGCACCTCGGAAGGGGTTCGAACCCGCCACCTGGGTATCCCGTATAGCTGGCGCTTTGCCTTTAAGCCCTCGAGGGAGGCTCGGTGGGAGATTATTGTAACCGTCTGTATACTTACAGCTCTTCACAAAAGCGGTCGCCACGCGATGGCTCGATGTCGCGCCTCTGCCAGGACACGCGTGCTCTTGAGATCGGTGCTGCGATGAACAGCGTGTATCCCACGTCTTGTTTTCCGAAGAGTTTGTTCCAAGAGAGCGTCGATCAGAAGGCGCGGCGTTGCACGATCACTCGCTCGCGTCCAAGTGGCATGATCGGGTTGTGCGATTCTGGACCGTTCGTATCACTTCATCGGAAAGCTTGTGTCCCCCGCAGGTAAATGGTGCCGTAAAAACCCGCCGGGCGACACACACAGCCAGCATAAAAAAAATAAAAAGCATAAAAAAATACAAGGAAGATGTCTCGTGACGTAGAAGCGATCATCAGCCGGTTCTCTCGCTGTTCTTTTCATGACGTTTTTTTCTTTCATGTCGCTTTTTGTAGCTTGACGTCGGAAAAGATGCAAGGTTGTCGCTTTCTCCTGCGGGACTCAAGGTCGGCGTTTTGCTACGCTTGCATGCCGTGCCGCCTCGCGTGAACGCGCATCGCGAGTCGCTCGCTGCTCCGCATAGTGTGGCTCGAAATCGTTACATATAGTAACAGTGTTCGCCAGAGACTCCGGGTACAGTCACATGTCTCGTTAATATGGACACCGTTAATAGAGAACCTTGGAATTGGTGGCTCCAACGCTTTGGGTGCCCCCAAGCAGCATGGTGCTTCGCACTGCGTACGCGGAGATGTTAGGCTCACACGCATCGCTGCGGCGCCGCGTGGTGCTGCGGCCTTCGGAAACGCTCGGCTAGCTCGGCTACCCGGCAGGAAAAGCCAGCTGAGCCAGTTCTCTAGATCTCCGTATGCGGAGCTTATAACCAAACCAGAAACGGAAACAGGGTCGCCTCAAAGCACGCTGTCAAGTGTGAACCCGCGGTACGAAGCTTGCACTTCAACTGTTCTCATCATCAGAATACAGACGGGTAAATCGATCTCTGTTGATTCCTAATTTTTATTCGCTGCTCCAGTCTTTGCGCTCTTTCGCTGGAGGATACCTCAGAATGCAATATTTAGTGCGAATCTATATTTGTCATCTCCGGGTACTGTCTAAATCAACGAAACAAACTTTTTCTGTTGTTGTTGTTGTCATGCATGAGAACAGCTTTTTGAGCTTCACTTACGCGCACGTGCATTTGTTCGACAGCTTTCGCGCTTTGAAACGATGAACTTCAAATTTCGATCAACCTCTTCCGTGCCAAAGGTCCGTGCGTTGCGACGAGAGGCGGAAAGCACATTTCACGCTGCTCCCAAGTTCCGTACACTACGTAGCCCGACGATAATGGTGATGACGTTAATTCGCGGCTATTTCGTTGTATCGGTTGATCTGGTTGCGAGCGCCCCCAAGTGGCCCCACAGCCACAGTCTCCACTTGCGAGTGCAATGGCCCGAGGAGCGCAGCCAACGCGCGAAAAATATCGGAGGCCACGATGGGTACACCAACAACATAGATGATTTGTTTGTGTATTGACGCAGCGCTCGGCCCACGAAGCCGAAAGTTCCGTCATCATTCGGCTGGGGCTCGTGTTCAATCAGTTCAATCATCCTTTTCAACTGAGCGCGGAAAAAAAATTGGGCACTAGTCGTGTTTCATCCTTGCACCGCGTTTTAAGCGAGAAAGTTGAAGTAAACAATCCAGTGCACATGCATGCCTTACCTGGTAGACACATAACTTTGGTGGGGAAAACAACTAAAGCCCCTCGATGCGTTTGCGTTTAGAAACAACCTGGACATATAGCGCCCCCATATATTGTTTGATTTCCTCGCCATTTTCGAAGACGAACTGGCCAAACGTACGCATTTTTGCCCCGTTATTATCGACAACTCACATTATGGAAGATTTCATTTTTATTTCTTTTTTGAGGGGGGGGGGGGGGAGGGAGAGAGAGAGAACGTAGGCGCGCTCAAAAAAGAAAGTTGTAGTGGATCGTTTCGCGTACCTCCGGTAACGATACCCGATAACGATACAGTGCGTGCGGAAAGCGCTCAACGGACCCCGTTGCCGAAGTTATCGGAAGGATCTACTGTAAAGGGACGCGATAACACCGCTGATTTCTTTGTCATAAATATACAGTCTCAAACACTGTCTCAGTTCGGCGTCGTTGTTCCTTGCTACTAGAGTCAGCTGTCACATTGGTAATAATGAAAAAACAGTTTGCAGACATGTTTTAACCATACATATATATCCGCGGATATTACTGTCGCAATGTCCGCGGAGAAACACCCTGTCTTCTGTATGATGTGTGAGCGGATTGTCCCTGCGGCTCAAACTCTCCCTTGTGACAAAACATCGCTCGTGATTCGTCATCGCAGCTGTGGCTGTTATACGACGTATAAAGTGACACTGTTCTTATAGACCTATATTCGCGTGACGTCAATTTGTTAGACTCGCATGCGCCGAGGTTCGGGATTTGCAGACGGCAGATATACCACGCGTCGTTGGAAGGTCAGACGATGCATTCGTCGTAGACGCGGCAGACACTGAGCATATAGATATACCAGATATTAAAACTCGACACTGTTTGTTCTGCTCCAAGGTATAGGACTGTTTAACCAGAACTTGAGTGTCCCTGTAGAACTTCTTCTGGCGTTGCCAATAGCGTAATGCTGGCAGAAAGTTGGCACTTTAGTTTCTCAGCTGTATAATATTTTGTTCGCTGACACAATCTGCCTAACATAGATAAAGTTGCAACCCCATTTCTGCGAATCATTCGGAGAGCTAATTCGGCTCATTTTCGTATGTAAATTTTAATGACCGTTCAAGTAAGGGTCGGATTGGCCATCGACCAAAAACGAGAGTATTCGAGCATTATCTTCAATCAATCTTTCTGTCGCAAACAACTTTCAAGTCCGTAAAACTATTTACGATTTGTTTTCCCTTCTGTAAGTTATATTGAGCAAAGAAAACAAAGGCAACGTCACCGCAGCCATTCCCAGCGAACCGTGCAACTGTCGAAAGGTATGACGCAACTTTAATAGGCGAGACCGTACTACACGGTAACATGATAACCGACTTTGATGCCGCGTCGATCAGGTTGCCTCACACTAGTAAAGCTGTCTCTTTTTTTCTTTCGTTTTTAACATTAACCGGAACAGTGCTACATAAAAAAAGACGTATTTCGACATTGTTTGTTGACTTCACCGGAACGTTTATGTACCACATTCCATACCAACGTTTGATGGACCGCAACCGGCGCTACGAGCCACCAGAACCAATCCAACGCCGACAAAGTTGTCACGTGACTTTCCAGTTGAGCCCAGCGACGCACGGAGCGCTAGATCACGTGACGCACCCTCGGAGCTGAATGGGGTTCGACGGCCCAGCCACGATTTCGTATTTTCGGGGCTTATTTTTCATGAAGTTTGGGGGCGTTTTGTAATTCCGGTGTTTTTCGGGGTCTTTTTTTTTTCTGTTAAACAAAAAATCGGCGTTTACTGGGTTTATGTTTATAAAAAAAGATGTTCTTTTTTGTTGTTTTTGTGGGGGGGGGTGTTATCTTGAGGATTCGGTGTTTTCCTGGACCCTTTTTGTGTTGAACAAAACATCGGCGTTTATCGACATTTATCGGCACTTAAAAAAAAAAGGAACAAGACACGGTAGTAGGATGTTTGCAACCTCCAGGGAACATGCACGCGATCCGAGTACTCGGAATCCGATAATCGAAGGAAAACGAGATAAAACGTGGTTTCGAAGAAACACGCACGTCTCGTGGACAGTTCACTGCAGTCTGTGTTTCGGTTTCACGCAACAATAATAATTATAAAAAAAGCTGTAAACAATAGATTTATTTTCCTGAAGCTGGGGTTTTTCTCCTGTTCGGGGTTTCTCGGTCTTCCCCGATTTCTGACGAAACCGGCTCGGAGGTTATGTTTTCGGGGTTTATCGGTGGCTATACCGAGAACGCGGAACCCGACTCGTAACGGCATTGCATGTGGGATTTGCACTTGAGGAGGGAAGGTCCCATCCAAATGGGCCCTGAGCTGATGCCCTGCGGTCCATCTTTGGGACGAGGTGGGAGCTTGCCACGCCGCGTTGTCTTCCAGCGTAATGATCTGTTTATCAGGAAAAATGCGAAGGCGACGCGTCTGACGCGAGTGACTCGTCCGAAATTACTAAGGAGGCGAGCCGTGACACACGCCGACACACGAAGGTTCCTATTGTCGCGGGCGAGACAATGCGTGGAAAGATGTAATTGGCCGTGTCGCGGCTTTATCGTTCCGTGTAAGAGCGACGCCTCGTGTTGGGTACGGGCGGCGATTAGGCCTTTCCTTTCGCGGTCTGTTTCCCACGGAATGTATGTTGGCTCGGAAAGTTTCGGAAACGGGATAGACTGCTGCGCGTTTCGCAAGTTCGTCTGCTTCTTTTGCGGGGGGGGGGGTTGTGGTGACGTCAGAAGGCCGAGCTCTGATTGGCTCTGATTGAAGGATAGGGGGTATAGACCTCAAGGCAGCTTGCTTTGAGGTCTACCCACTATCCTTCCAATCGGAGCCAATCAGAGCTCGGCGTGCTGACGCCACCATAACCCCTGCGAAAAGAAGCAGACGAACTTGCACTCCGTATAGTCTATTGGCGACTCAAGCGAAATCGACGGCACCTAGCGGCCAGAACGGAAAGCTGTGGCGGCAGGTTCGCTCTCCAGCCTGCTCGAACGAATCGGATGTTCACAGCGCCTGGCGGTCTAAAGACGAAGCCTTAAAAGTACAAAATGCGCACCCCCCCCCCCTCCTTCCCCTTCCCCTCCCCCCCCCCCCCCCCATAAATAAATATAAATTAAAAATAGTTTTTTTTTTTTTATCGCAAAAATAAATGTACGTCGTTGGACGGTCTTTCTGCGCCCAAATGTAGCGCTAGCGGTCTGAACCAGGTGCCAAAGTTTCTGAACTAAACGTAAACTTAATAAAAAATTATAAGTTATTTTCTTAAATTTTCAGTGAGAAAATGACGGTCGACGAGGCTCCTGAATGGGGGATCCGTACAAATTAATCCCAAACAAAATGGTTCCGGAAAAAAAAAAAACGGTCCCGGGAAAAGAATGGTCTTGCAAAAAATGGTCCCGCAAAAAAATTATCCCGGACAAAATGGTCCTGGTCAAAATGGTCCCGGTCAAAATGGTCCCGGTTAAAATGACCCCTAGCTCAAACCAGGACAAGATGGTCCCAGGTAAATTTTGCGGTGTAGTTTGCTTGCTCTTCGGAGTTAGTCGACTGTTTGTTCTTGATGCAAATTGAACACGTAGAGAAGAAAGTGTTCTACTGAATACTTGAGTTACGAAAGGTGAACCAGTTTATACATTTAATTTAAAACACACTGCACGCCAGTAGCTTAGCCAAGGAGAAATGTACAGTATACACCAACACGTGGCTGTGAAGTGACGTAGCTGCGGTGGCTGCGGAGGTAAAAGGAAGCATACAGGCACGTAGCTGCGGAGGTAAAAGGAAGCATAAAATAAATCAGGGGTGGAGAATAAACCTTTCGACGAATTACCCAAGCACCGAAGAGAATCCTGGGAACGTAGGTACGCGCGCTCCACGCGCTCAACTTCCTTATGCGGAGAGCAAGTCTGATTGGCTTTGATTGGAAGGATAGTGGGTAGACCTCAATGCTAGGTGCCTTGAGGTATACCCACTAGTTTGTTAATCGGCCAATAGGAGCTCGGCGTTCTGAAATCATCGCAACCCTGCAAAAGCAGCAGACGAACTTGCGCTCCGCGTACAAAAGATTCGAAGTAAATAACCCAAATAAAGCGTGTGTGGAACGCGCGTGCGAAGTGACATTTGTTTGCATTTCCTTTGATGCTTGGGTAATTTGGCAAAATATCTATTAGGACGACTCTCCAGCAACTTACGCGGTCCTTCGCCATCTTGGGACTTTTACGGTAAAATCGGTTAACTGGAACAGGGTGTAAGATAGACAGGTGGGGAAACCGCCCATAGAAGCCTACGGCAGTGCCGTGACCGGATTGTGTACTCGTCTGCTTGCGAGTACCCCCGATTTGCGACAGATGGCGCTGCGGCGAGAGAAAAAAAATTGGAATCGGATTTGCATGGAACTCTATGGGAGAGTGCGCAAAATAAACCGAGAGTACGACAGTTCTCCATTGAAAATCCATGAGAAACGATCTCCGTCAGTTTAGCCGGTCGCCACCGGTCGCCCACCCGGAGTGAGAGTTCGCGGTGCTCCACATAGATGGCACCACAGAAAAAGAGAACCGAGGGGGACACAATCCGGTCGCTCATTTGGCTATCGTTTCCCCACCTGTCTATCTTACACCCTGAACTGGAATCAGTTCATTTTTGTCCTTCAGACAAAAGGTGTGTAAGACTTGTTTGCAAGCAGCGTTTGGTCGTCAAAAGTAAAAAAAAAAGTTTAGTGTAATAGCAAAG
>JAZHYW010030802.1:0-28127 GCA_037355805.1 Ixodes ricinus | reverse complement strand
GATTGGAACGAACTATCCGACTCACGACACGGAAACGATTAACGAGGAAGGTCAAGAGCGTATAAAAGCGTATTTCAACTAGAAGCTATTCTTTACGTATATAGTATACAGATAAGCTAGAAACATCGAATTTCGGATAGCCCTGTACATTCTATGTTATGATAAAGATTTGCACCAGCTTGCGTGTGGTTTCACTCTTTCCGGGTTGCTAAGTATACAGCTTCGCTTTCTTCCTCGACATAAAGACTACTCGTGTTCTTCTTGCTACTTTATTTCCCTTTTTTTTTTCAAAATAGCAGGCATATCTCAGGGCTCACGGACGTTATCTTCGTGTTATTCCATGATTTTTAGGGGAAGGTCCAGCGTACGTGTAGTCGACGTTTAGAGTTTCCCTTGATTATCTGCGCCCGCTTTAATTAAGACTCGCGAAACGCGTGTTCTTTCACACGCCGCTCTGTCTTCTGCTCGCCATTTAAAACTCGAGAAGCTGTCAGCACCTTCGAGAAAACTGGTTCTAGGAAGTAATCACGCCTACTGGCTGCGATACAAGCGAAATGAGCAATACATGGTATGTCTTTGATGTGATTTTTTTGTGCTTTTTTTGTTTTTTGCAAGGCAGACACAGCGAATTCTTCGGTGCTTTGTGTCTTTTTTCTCACGTACACATTTGCTAGCGAAGCAGAGAGCCTCTTATTACGCTGTACAAGCTTAACGTATACAGCTTACACGCGCTGTACCCTGCGTAATAACTCAACTCCAACTTGTTTTGAGTACATTTTTTTGCTGAGTACTTATAACGGACTTGTCTCGAGAACAAAAACAAAACAATAAACTGAGGGCAGCATAATTAAACTGACTGGAGTAATTTGAAAGGATTTCAAGTCAGCCGCTGCAACATTTGGTTGCGCGCGCATCAGGTGCTACCGTAAATAAATCTGAAGTTGGAGTACTTTAGCTAAATAGAATAATAATTAGGGTTCCGTGTTTTCGGACAAATCCGAAAAAAAAATCCGAAGAACACTCTCCGGTAAATATTCCGTCCCTTCGGATCTATCCGAAAAAACCCCAACTTCGAGGTCACAGCGACGAAATGAACAACAAAAAAAGACAGAGTTTTACAACTAAACCTTATAAGAGCACAAGGTCAGTGGTCCTGAGGAGATATCACTTCAGTTCCTTTTGAAATTTAGAACTACTGACAAAAAGGGGTTCGCTTTTTAGCACGTCGAGGTTCCTTCGGGACAACGGGTCATGGTATACCCGGACCTTATTTAGTTTGTTTTCGAACTTTTTAAATTTTACGCAGTAAAACGAACTCCTAATTTCAAAGAATTGCGAATCTAACAAAAATGAACTCCGAGAAACACACTCCGAATTTCACGAGAAATAAATTCCGAAAACACGGAATCCCAATCATAATAGGGACCTTTTGCAAACCGTTGGAGTGCTCCGTGTACCGAACTACCGGAGCCTTTGAAGCATGCTTTTAAGCGCGCGACCCGCGGTAATATAAGCAGCTGCGTAACGCATGACACTACCGTGTCGTTTACGGTGGCGGGAAACGTCAATTAGTAAACGACTCTAAGATAGAATTTGTGGCGATAGCCACTGGGAAAGAAGAAGAAGATCGCGTGCAATTAAAAAGCCAGATCAGTTCGATTTTGGAATCCGTCAGGCGTAGTCGTTTTTCGTCTGTCTTTCTCTACAAATTTGAACATTATTTCTTTTCCAGGAATACAACAGGCTTCTGCACATTGGTGAACAAAGAAATGGACCAAATGAGGGGATTGAGGGAAAGGGCGTGGCGTTAGGGCCAATCCACAAACCAACACATAACACGGCTACGGGACCGGATACTGGGAAGATTTTTGCGGCTGCCTTCAAACGTCACCGGGACGTTTTGCGGTTTCCGGTACCCGTAGCCGCCCCTTTAAAAAGGCCGTGTGTTCGCCTTTTTAAAGGGGCGGTTCTACGATATTGAATTGGAATGTTTTTCACTTTACACGAGCTTACTGGCACTAGTGGGACTCAAGGATACTCGCACGCCACGTTACTGACCAAGAAACTCCTTTGTTGCGGTGTTATTTAAAGGACAGAAGTGAGCGTTTTCATTCAATCTCTCCTTCGCAAAACTTGAAAACGTATCTGGGTGGTCGCAGTACCGCACAGTGACGATATTTGAATGCGGCTCATAAATTGGACCCGACAATTGCCTGGGCACTCGATTTGGGCTCGTGATAATCGATAGCTCGAGAAGCATTCGGGTATAGTGGCTGCAATGACGCTGCAATGACGACAATAGCCGAACCATAACAATGTCTGGAACTCAGCGCGTGTCCTGTGCCTTTCAACCCCAGCGCGTGGTTATGATCAACATTGGCGCCATATAATCGGCTCCAGATCACGTGGCCGCTCGTTCTGGCGGCGAGTTCAGGGGTGCTTGCTGGTCGTTTTTCTTTAATTTCTTTCTACGACTTCGATTGCGTGTGGTGAAGAAGAACTGGTGTTTCACAGGTAATTAGCGTCAGGGATCCGTTCTATAGGCGGTATTTGCGCAAAGTACAAAAATCGTTGCAACGCCCCTTTAAAGGAAGGGCGTCCCTGTGGATAAAATGAGTCTCAGGGGACAAAAAAGTGGGCCTGTGTTGACCCGGTGAAGGCAGGTGTATAGGCATGAACTGATTCTCCCTTTGAAATCAATTAAGTACCTCACTCATATTTTGTACGGAACACGCGAAGCGTGTGTTTTGTCACGGCACCGCTGAAGGAAGCTGCACAATCACTCCGTGACGTAGCACTTTGGGTTGATTTCTTTCTTGAGTGCTAAGTCACGAAACCGTTGCGCGGGTGCCGCCAGTATAGCTCTCTTGTGAAAGAAGACAGGGTTCGAGTGTTCCGTATAAAATTTGAGTGAACTGTACGTATCTGTCCTGTACGCATAAATGTCATTTGTAGTCATACGCGAACGTAGAGGCCGTTTCATACAGACTCGCGTTTGCTTACGACACATGGCACGCTGGTGCCACCCATGAGATGACCCTGGAACTGAATTTGACTAGAGCGAAGGTTTTTGCAGTCTTTGCGAGATCACATGTACGTACTATCACCGAGAAATTCATGTTTATTATAATGTCCAAAGATTTTCAAGTAAAAAAAAAAGAGTGACGCTCAAAAAAAAAAAAGTAGGAAATGTAACGGGAATCTTAAGTGCTCCACGGCTATACTCAATAGATGGCGCCGGTGTCTTCTCCCGTCTAAAGTAACTGTCTAGAGACATTGCATAGGTATATGAGCGGAGTATGTACAGTTACTCTACTCCCGTCGTAAGAGATTACAAGGCAGTCGGTCATAAACAGCCGCAGGTACGTGAATGTATAGTGTGAACCAACTTTAACACACACGGCTGCCTCGCAGATGTCTTTACCGTCATTCGGCTGGCTGCCCCGCTGGCACTAGAGAATTTTAGTAAATCATTCCGATACCTCCGATACAGTGGCGTCACAAAGGGGGGGGGGGGGGCGGACCGCCCCGGGTGCAGCGCTCAGGGGCGTGTCGCGGCGGGCCACGAGAGGGGGGGGGCACGCAAGAGCGGGGGGGGGGGGTGATGGGGCGGGCTACTGCCCCGGATGCCGCAGACCCTCGTGACGCCACTGCTGCGATACTCCCGATAACGATACCCGATAACCATGCGCAAAGGCGGCGGCAGAGTATCGTTATCGCAGTCATCGGAGTCATCTACTAAGACTCTGAGTCTCTATTAATCGATCTGGCATGCATGCACGCGTTCGAACTTTATAGTGAACAACGGAAAGGGCCGAGAAAGGTGTGTGTGTGGGGGGGGGGGGGTGGAGGAGAGGAGGAGGGGGGCTTAAAGGGGCGACGGAAGTAGGAAGGAAGGAACGGGGCCGTGACGGCCCTAGGGGGTCCGCAAACTAGCGACCCCCCTGAGAGGGCCACATCCAATCGGTCGTAAACGAGTCACGCCCAAAACACTTTCTAGACACCTTTGCGCTTTGTTTTGCTTGCTTACTGTTACAGCGCCATCTTTTGATACCACCTTGGGGCCTAAAATGGGGTCACGTTTAACTGTATACATATGCAAAATAACTGCCGAGGGGAAATATCTATAGGAGGAAAGTATACGGACGTTTTGCTTATTAACGGGTGCAAATGCCGTCCCAATGGGCGTGAGTGTTCTGTTCCTGATCGGTGACGCTATTCGCCTCGTGATGTCGATAAATGGAGCAATAAATTTAAATAACCGCGACAATGCGTTTTTTTTTTGGTACTACGTGATACTATTGACTGTCTACAAATGTCGTTGATGTCGGCTTCTAAAATGTTCTAACCAAGTTGTGCTACATCGTTCAATATTTAACATTACATTTAACATTGAAAATTTAGCCAACTTACGTGGCCTATCCTCGTACAGGGCATCTATACTCTCCTACATCAAGCGACTCTTTTCCGAATCGGCTAGACGGTACTTATTAATTTATTTATTTCGATTATCCAGCATCACTCCAATGGCATTATCGTAAGAAAGCAAACAAAGTAAAATTTTAATTTAGTAGTTAACACGTTATTCAACTCTACTTCCAGAAAAAGACAAACAGTACGGCATCTCATGGCACAGGTAAACGTTCATTAATATCATTCCTTTAGCAAGCATTAAACATACATCCATTCATTTCTAGGTAGCCGGTTCCGCACTTCGACTGCCATAAAAAATACGAACACTTCAAAGCATGCATGCTACCGTTGATTTCTCTAGTTACGCAAGCATGATTCGGCACTTGTGAAAAAAGGAAGGGCGGATTCAAAAGATATACCTTTGTTCGTTGTTATTTTGTTTGACTATATGTTATACGTTAGTTTTAGCTATGCAGATCTTGTGCGTCTACAGTTCATAAGGCGCCCTAAGTTTGTTGCTCGCAAATGCCACCAGAAACGATTGAAAACGATTTCCCTTTGTATTCCTCGAATCGTACTTCCTACCTTTGCCCCTCCTCCGGAAGTGACGTCACACCGAAGGCGCCCATGAGAGGAGTCTGTCTGTCATTCTAGCTCTCAACCTATGCATTTGCTGTATACACGTTTCGCAAAATTCATTAGCTCATCGAAACCAAGAATGTTTATTTCCTATTGCTGTGTGATCCGTATCAGAATAGAAACGATTTCGCCCAATTATTGTTTCGACAACAGAGCACGATCCCGCTCGAACGCGGTAGCACGTTCGTGAACGTGAGGTGAAAGAAATGTTGGTTGAGGTAGACGTGACGTGACATTTGCGTTTCAGTGACGTTCTCGTGACGCACCTGACTTTCCGCGAAGGACGTCACAGAAAATATCGTAAGGGTGCAGGCGTAGATTTTAGCACTTTCCCAGGTTGTCTGGGCCAATGAAATGAACGTTTCATGGTGTTAAACTAGGAAACATCTCACTCAAGACGTGGTCGCGGTCCCATATATATCATTTTGCACAACTTTGCGATTGTACTTGATTTCGGAAAAAGTCATCGACTGTAGCCGAGGCAGACGTGCAAAATTCAAACAGTTCTCAACTCGTATTTGGTTGTGAATTTTAAACTGAGTTGAATTGAATGGGCTTTACATCATGGCGCTGTGCTTCAAACAAAACCGTTTCTAAAGCCATTGTTATGGCCAAATGCACGGGGGCTCGACGCGAGGTTTAACATTTGTAGGATAAAGAAGTGAATAATTATTTGTACGCATTGTCGTTTTCTCGGTATCTCATCATGAAGACTTTTTTCTATTGTCTCGGCACCATAAAGCGACGATAAACGCCCGTAATAAAGTTTAACGAGCGGTTTTGCCTTGCTAGCAGACGACACGATGGCTTCGCGGGACCAGTGGCCCTTTCTTTCGAGGTCAACTTTCTGTATGATTTGGGAAGACTAGAAGACCCGTGCACAGCTTTGATCGACGCTCGAAGTGCGCGAGCGCGCGCCTGCCCGTAGAGGCTTCCGCAGTGTTTGAGAAGGGTGAACACACCGTGAAGCCGAATCACGCAGTGATGATAAGTTACGACGCCAACACACGTTTCAAGAAGTTATGACGGCACAGAATGCGGTTGCTTCAGTGCACATTTGTGTGATCAATCGAACTGTCCGCAATGAAAATAGACGTACCTGGGGTTTTTACTCAGTTCTTTCGTTATTCGGGGTCCTTCCGTAAACGAAAGTATCAGAACATTTTTTTTTCTCACTGTGATGGTTCCAAGCAGTAGTCACTCCCATATTGCAAGCCTGCAAACGAAATTTAAGGTCTCGAACCGATCATGTTAGAGCCAAATTAATCACCCCTTCATTGCGATGCACGTGAATCTGCTAATTCAAAAGGGGAGCCTGACACTGCATTGATGTAATGTACTAAACAGATTCTTCTCTCGGCGATGCAGTATGATATTTTTAGGAGACGATCTCCATAGGTGTGATGATTTTCGTCAGACAGTATCCCCTGTATCACGTAAACACTAGGGCTGGGCGTCAATTAAATTAAATTAAGACGATTAATCCACATCCTTTAATCAATTAATGAGTCGATTAATCGGTTTCGTTCATTCCGAGTATATTAGTTTAAAAAGTAAAAATTACAATTTTACCCTTTGCTGAATATGTGATAAAGGGCGCAACATACAGTTTCGGATTTTAAATTAACCTTGATCCGTAGTCAAGAACAGTCAAAAGACACCCACACTCACAAAATGTTACTTCAGCCGCAGAGGCAAAGAGGATCGTTGATATTTTTCGGCAATAGCGAACTCCTTTCACTGTTCACAATAGTCTCTGCTGCGCTAAACGGACACTCGCACGGCGTTGAAATGACCGGGGCACGTATATCCTTCTCCACTTATTTAGAGTTACAAATGTCGCCCCTACAATTTACTTCGGGTCAAAATTTTACCTAAAGTGTGCCTTCATACAGATGTAGTCGCTGTACTGGTCTACGTCTGCGTAATGAAAGCGTTGCTTTTTTTTAAACTATAACCCATTAGCCGGCTAAAGAAATACTCGTGATTGAAGCATTACTCCATTAATCGGTAGGTTCATCGATCAAGTGTCCAGCCCTTGCATATGCAATTCGATTTTATAAACCTAATTAGTTTTCTTAGACCTGCCATGTTCCCGATAGGTACGAGGTCGAAATCGTATCAGTATGCAAATAATTCAAAGTGTTGCACACTACACACTTCTGCTATTCCGCATGAGTTCGTCGTCTGCTGCACGCATCTCGAGAACAGGAAGTTGCCGTCGCGATTATTTCCGAAACAGTTGATTCTCGGCAAACTTCTGTCGTGGTAAGTGTGATATCGAGGCTTTCTATATTTCTTTTTTTTAAGACGTTTAAATCCCACGCCCGATTCCTGAACGATCGTTCTTTCGGAGCGAAACACAATCCCATGTATTCATCCATAGCAATTCCCTTAGCAACGGTTTGTTTGTAGCCGTGACGTCACACTTACCGAATCCGCGTCAAGAAGTGAAGAACGTTTGACGAGTGACAAAACCGCAGCTTCTCATTAAACCGTATGTGTTCCACATTACGCGTCCTGTTCATTCAGTTACTCTACTTCCGCATCGTTGGATGGACGCATACAGCTTAACGCTTTGAATCGTGCTGGCGGCTGGCGCCACCTAGCGTAACGAAGGCGTACTCATCCCGTTTCTGCAGCAACAGGCGCATCGTGTGTGCGGTGTGTGCTGCTGTCAAACTCGTGGGCTTACACGGTTAGGGCGGTGGCTTCCGTGCCGTGACCGTAACCGAGTGGCTTCCTAAATGAGCCTGATTGGGAAATCAAGATTGCACCAGCCGGAAGTAGAGAGCGCCACCTTCTAGTTTCTGCGGCGGCCACCCCGTGGCGAGTATAGGCTCGATTGCGAACCGCCCCTGTTCCACCTGCTCTGACTCCCAATCAGCTAGTCCAGTCCGGGAAGAGACTGGCGGCAGCAGCAGACGTGTGCAGGAAGATCCCGTTTCATCGACCCTCCCTCTTCTCGCAGTGGGTGTCGCTGTGCTGGCGGAAAACAAGAAGCCCGTCGATTGCTGCGCCCTGCCGGCGTGCTTATAGCGCTTACACATGCAAAAACAAAAACAACAACAACAACAACAACGTATTACGAATAATAATATTAAAAGAAACGGAAGGAAACGTGCGGCGAAATGTTTTCTTACACGTACGAGCGTGATATGGCCCTTCCGTGTGGTTGGCTGGAATTCCAACTAACAGAGATAGTGGTAATTTGAGAGGGTGAGAGAGAATGGGCGGAAGTATGATCAAATACTTACGGGGAGAAAAGCTTTTTTTTTTACAGTAATTTTTGTTTTGTTTTTTAGATTACTTCGGTAATCTTGTCTATCTCTAAACGTCTTCTTGCGAGAACTTGTTTAACCAGTTGCATGTAACGCAACAAAAATACGTTGCATGGCGCGACGTTACATTGTGGCAACCTAATGTTGTAACAAAAACACTTTACATCGAACAATTTCTAATTGAAACTACGCAGGGATGAAGAAGGAAAGCCAGCATTGTCGTATGAATGTCTCGTAAAGTAAAAGGTCAGTTTTCCTTGAAATTACTTTTTAGCTCTTACACGTTTCTGCTACAGAAGTGACGATTCGCCCAGCGTATACAATAGACTACAAAGACCGCGATGAGCTGCGCTGAGTTAGAAGCTCTCCCGTAAGAATGGTGATTAATGGGGCGGCACAACGATATTCAATTGGAAAGTTTTTCACTTTACGCGAGCTTACCGGAACCAGTGGTACCCAAGTATATAGTCGCACGCAACGCCATTGACCAAGAAACCTCTTTGTCGCGGCGTATTTTCAATGATAAAAGCGAGTGTTTTCATCCAATCTCTCCTTCGCAATACTTGATGACGTAGCGTGGCGGTCTCAGTACCGCCCAGTGACGGCACTTGAATGCGCGCCTCGTAGATTGGACCCGAGCATTGCGTGAGCACTCGGTTTGGGCTCGTGATAATCGATAGCTCGACAAGCATTCGGGTAGTGGCCCGTGTCCAATCGTGGCAATGACGACAATAGCCGAACCCTAACAATGTCCGGAACTCAGCGCGTGGCTATGATCAACATATGCGGCATATAATTGGTTCCAGATCACGTGGCCGCTTGTTCTGACTACAAGTTAAGGAGGTTAACGCTGCTCGTTTTTTTTTCATTTTTTTTCTGCGACGTTTATTGCTTGGGAAGAAAAACGAACACGTGTTTTATTGGTCATAAACGTGAGGGATTCGTTCTAAGCGGTATTCGCGCAAAGCACAAAAATTGTTGCACCGCCTTTTAAACGGTAAATGTATTTTCCCCACGTGACCTGTAATACTCAAAATTACGTTGCAGTCGGCTCGGAAATTAGGCGAATTTTTCAATCGCTCTAGTTATATTTACTATCCTTATACGCAACACGAAGCATTGGATAGGGAACATTCGAGAGAAGTTATTGTTTTTCAGATTCATCGAAGTCTCCTTGCATTCGCGTTGACGCAGCTTTCATCTGGTACGTTATGAATTCTTCCTCAGGGGAAATTGTAGGTCGGTTGCCATCTTCGTTGCCGTTTTGCGAGCATCAGTCCTTGACACAGAGACCCCGCTAGTTTTAATGGCCTTTCTTCTACTGCGCATTGTGGGACTTTCAGCCCGTACGGATCATAAAACGGTACGGGCCAAAGCAATTGACCTTCTCTGTGCTGGCGACTGCTTTTCAAGCATGATTAGCAAACGCGGCGCCGTATATATACGCTTCCCCGACGTGCAAGCGCGCAGCGGATATTAGTTTAGCAATACGTTGGTTCGGACGCCTTGTTGTTTAACGCGTTGTTCTCGTGAGTTCAATATTTTTGTGCGCATATTTCTTAAAGTTTTCTTTTTTAAAAGTACGTAAAAAAAAAGCCCGTCCCCCCCCCCCTTTTTTTGTACCACTTCTGTTTGGTTATCTAAAATGTCACGTTAGTTTTTTTTTCTTTCTTTTTTCTCAAAATGTTGTTGTTTACATTCGTATGTAATGTCCTTGTTGAAGTATCCTTTAGTGTACTTCAGTAAAGAAATAAATTGAAATAAATTATCTAGGTAACTATTTTAGGTGCCTGCCTACGTTGAGGCACATTCGAAATGGGGACGCAATGCGCACATCTTGATAAACTTTATCCTTGAAACAAGTCGATAATATAATAGCATTATTTTTTCGATCAGGAAATCACATTTTTTCCTGGCAAAAAAATTTAATTTGAACTTCTTGAACTCGCTAACAGCATTTCAATGCACATTGCGGTTTTATTCGACGGTTTGGTGATGCCATGTTTTTATCTTGTTTTTTGTATAACTTAAAAACAAAAATATATTTAGGTGCGTATTTTTTCTGATCTAAGTTTTCTTAAACAATACATAATTAAGTAATCAATTCCTGTACAAGTAGCGCAGATTTGTGTGAGCCTGAACACGGCCGTCGTGTACAGCACCATTGGCAAGGAGATCGAATTAGGGGCCGCTTTGTCCAACTTGTTTTCCACAGAGCTCGGTGTTTACACAATACGAGGGATGTGGTCCAGATTCTTTATGTCATCTTTCTCGATCGAGCGCGGCGTTTGGATATGGGCCCAGCTGAACGCTGCGTCAATGAAAAGCTAATATCATATGTTGCTGTTGTCCTTATGGATTTAGTTCTTAACTTAGTCACTTGGGGCGCAACAACTAAACGCCCCCCCCCTAAAAAAAAAATAGAAACTAGACGTATGAGCGTGGCGCTGCACACTATGTTGTTCATTTTATTCGCACGAGAACCTGCGCAGAAAGAGCAACTTCTAAACCCACGCGCTTGCGCTCGTGCCTCTCACAACGCCGTGAAAAAAACTTGCGTGATAAACTCTCTAAGGGTCTAGCAGCTGGAGCCCCAAGACAGGTTTGGCGAAACTGCTCTGAATACGGCTCTTTTCGAAGAACCCCAGCTCATACGGCAGGCTGCAAGAACGACGACCACTTCCTTACAAACAAAGAACTCAGAACTTCGCGAAACGTGCACCTGCGTGACTTGCTGCAGCTAGCTGCAGCAACAGCGACAGCTGCACTTCTGTCCTCTCGAACACGTGCGTAGCACACGCGCACGCGAGAGTACCAAGTGCGGAGCGCGAGCGAAATCAGGCAAGCGCAAAACCGAAACCAAAAACGGCGCGCCATGGCGCTTTTCGTGACGTCATAGTTTCTTGCGGATCGACCGACAGCGCCAACCGAAGGAGAGCGGCGGAGCGGCGCATCGCGTTGTTGTACGCGCAGAAAAGCGAGGCGAGCGGTCGGGTGGTGCGTTCGCGTGGAGGCTTCTGTTGTGGTGATCGTGCGCGCTTCGGTGACGCGTCTCCGGCGGAAATTTGAGCGTTTGGACGTGAATCCAGCGGTACTGCGTCTTCAAACGGTCCTGTAGGAATAACAGAAATGGTAAGTGTCCCTTCTCGAAGGCTGTCCCGTCCGCCGCGAGCGTGGATCGCGCCAGGTGAAGCCGCGTTGTAAGGGGCCTTACCGCGTTGTTGCTCGGTCGCCGCCGCACGGCTCGGCTCTTTTGATTCATCAGCGTCTTTTTTTGCCCCGATAACGCAGGCAACTGTATCGAAGGGAGCTCGTTGGCCGCGGCTGACATCGCGCTCTGTAGTCGGTTTTCGGTCGTAGCTGTCGAAAACTGTCATTACCTCGAGACGCGAGCTGAATGAATGACGCCGCCGCCGCCAGTTTCACTAAACCCGCCTTTCAAAAAAGAAGTCTAAAATAAAAATGAATTTGATGAATCGCTCATATTTGACGGTGGCGGTGATGAGATTGGATCACCGGCATTCTTTTGAAGACCGCGAACACTTCTGGAGGCTCTTTCGACAACAAAGCTTGTTTTGTTTTTGAGTGGTAGCCCGTGGCATGTAACCAATACACGAGTCGCAAGCTGTCTTATTAATCCCGACCTGCAGTATACCCTGACATATCCCTTCCAAAGCTTACGTCAAACGCGCTAGCTGTCGAAACCCCGGACGTATCCCCCCGCCTTCATCCTGCGGTTCGCGACCGAACAGTTTACTGTGCAAGGCCAAATCTCTCAAACGCGCGCGGCGCTGCGTCTATGCACAATATGGAGCGGCGGGATTGTTTGTAATGTAATCGCTCGGATGGTGCGCTTCATATCCTGTTTTCGTGCGCTGTCGTTGTCGTAACTCGGCGGGGATCGAGGTCTTTCCCACGTACGCGTGGCCCCCCTCGACTCGAGTAATGATCTGTTGTCTCGCCGAGCGCGCTCGGCGTTCGTTTCTGATCAATTCGTACCGTTATCTGGTCGGCTCGTGCTTGTTACGCTAGTGCCGTGTCATCGGCGTGGGTTACGTCGGTTTTTTCGAAGTCGAAACTTCTGCAGTGCATGGTTGTGTGTAGCTATCAAGTGTTTGATCAAAACCCAGATTTCAGACGTTGTTCGGGGAGTTTGCTTGCCGTGATATATATATATATTTTTTTATCATGGAGTTTTAGTAGACCGTTTCGATAACTCCAATAACGATACCCGATAACGAGACGATTCACGGCGCAAAGGCGCCGGCGGAGTATCGTTATCGGGGTTACTAGAATGATCTACTCAAACTCTTTATTGCTTTCCTTTTATTGTCTTGTCTATACCGCCCTCTTTGCGGTAACTTTTTTGCGGCTAGATAAAGAAATAATCTGACGCGGCCCAAGCGACGCGGAGATTTCGTAACCTGCGGTCGATCCGAAGGTCAACGCTTTCGAAGGTGACGTCAGTCGGCATAGCTATTGTCCTTTTATCGGCGCGCCTCGAATGCCTCGAAGTCTTGGCTTTTTAAACTTCTGCTTTTAGTTTGGTTTGGGTAGGAGAAAGCGCGGGCCGAGAGGAAGTGGAAAAAATTCCAACGCAGTTAGTCTTTTGTCACGGTGTATTGATCTGGAATGCCTTTGTTTCTAATGCTCGGATCTTACTCGCCTTTCTTTGTTTTCTCGATCGCTGCTTTAACTTCGAGGCTGTGACATTTTGTTTTTCTTAATCGCCCACTCTGGAGTTGTTACGAAATCAAGGACCAAGGTCGCTGACATATGGATCGCCACTTGATTGATGGCTTACGTCATCTGTTATCGATAGCTAGGCGTCCGCACTCGAGTGTGGAAAGACGCGCATTATAGTGTTTATGTTGCTTCGTTTCCGTTAAGCAATACGGAAAAGCTCTTCGCTGATCCTATCGATTATGGGCGACGCAAAAAACATACCGAGATAGATGACACTTCTCGGCGCTGGTGGATCCAGAGAGGGTATATTCGATATGCGGGGACTCGCATCGTCCTGTGAGCTGTTCCTTTGTTGCATGGTGCTCGCTTCTTAGCCCCCTACAATGTCGAATACCGAACTTATCTACCTTAGTTGATGCCTCTCATAAGCAAATTACACGGCTCCACAAGTTTAAATAAAAACCTTTCAACTGCAAAAAAAAAGAAAGAATGAATTCGGCGATTACGTTTGGTTTAGCTGTGTGAGCTTTGTACGGTTTTTTTGTAAAACATTCGGCCACCTTTGGGTTCGTGTTTATGTACGTGTTTATGCGACCTTCATGCATTTTTTGTTTATCACAATATGTATTACCACAAGAAAAACGCAGCGTTGGAAAAAAAAAAAAGAAAGAAGTAACATTGCTGTAAACTGGGTGGGCGGCATATTGCCCGTCAACGGGCACGTAGCCAGGATTTTGTTTCCGGGGGGGGGGGGGGGCGCCCATGACACATGCTGTATGAGGGGGAGGGGGCAAGGAGGGCCCAGCAAAATGGAAGATTTCGGGGGGGGGGGGAGTGGCCCATGCCCCCCCCCCCTTCCTGGCTACGTGCCTGCCCGTCAACTGTAACGGATTCTCGAGTTCAGAAAAGCCCATGAATAAGCACACTGAGGAGGTGGATGGAAGTTACTTTGATGTGCACCATCGCCCTTGCCCTTGCCGGGGCCCTTAGACGATAATAAATTAAATCAACGAATGAATTATGGGAATACGCCGGGTACCACTCCAGATTACACTAGAGTTTTCTTTTCGATGACATATAATTAGGGTTCGGAGTTTTCGGTTTAAACCGTTAAAACCGATAAAAGTACGCCGAATCCATTTTCAGAAATTCGGTTTTAACCGAAAAATGTCAGTTTTTAGGTTGGGGATTTTTTATTCAAACCTATAAAAACCAAAAAAAAGTACGTCGAATCCATTTTCTAAAATTTATTTGTAACCGGGAAAGGTCACTTTGACCTTCCAGTCGTACCGCAGAGCTGTGGCGACTAAGTGGAACGACAGTATCTATCGAAACGTATCCGAATGTATGGGATACACGGATGCCATCACGACGTTTTGGTTTAATGTGCGCATCATGCATCGATCGGAATGTGAAGTCCGAAATGCCCCATGACTTCGCCATGTACGAACGTGTTTTCAAACTCGTTGTAAGGAGACTGACTCAATGCAAGCTCTGCATGTTGTGTTGTGCTTCAAAACGTCGCACCGTGTCTCTTTTGGCGGTCGAAATTCGTTGACTGTCCGATTTTGGCTCAGGCAGCGCTTCATCTCCCCAGCCTGTCAGTGTCCAGTGTTCGCATTGAGAGGGCATTCTCGAAGCTCATGGTCATATTAATTTAGCGAAGCTGAAACACTTCTTTAGAAAAACGAGATAGAGGTTGATACTAGCGTAGTTTTATCCCCCGATTCCGAATATCACAACAATTTGGCTCAAAAGTGTCCCTAAACGCATTAAAAACCGATAAAACAAGCGCGAATCGCCTCCGCGCCTTGTAATTGGCGGAATCGGTCGTGACGTCACACTAGGAGCTCTCCGCAGTCACCTCGTATTGCTGGGCGGCTGGGCGCACGCGAACTCGGCTCAGGTGGCTGGTTCAGGCCTTCTTGTCTGCCAGAATGACAAGCTCCGAGAATCAGCAGACACGAAGGACTCCTTTTGTAGCCCCATACGCGTTTGAGCCCTTTACGAAGCCTGACAAACACGCCCGTGGGGCGACCAGGAGTCCAGGGGAGCAGCAAGAGGATCCCAGTCCCTGGCAAGCGGCGTTGCGTCCTCCGCCCGTGTCGGCAACACGGACAGGTACGTACCCCCGTGTTTTTATGTTGCGTTAGAACTCGCGAGAGCGAGAATTGAGAATGCGAGGCTCTGATGAATGAAATGGCAGTGGTACTCGCGATTTCATTCAGCAAAACGGGCACTCGCGCGGCGGCACTGTGCGTGCGCCACTTTTTGCTCGCCGGTGGTGGGCGAGCCTGAAATGTTTGGCAATAGTGTGCTCTTTGGACTTGGGGAGAAATATTTGCTATGAATCCGCCGCATGCATTCACTTTTATGGCTCGCGAAAAATTTTTCAGAGGAATAAATCCGCGCACGATTCGCGGCCGATTTATTCGTGTGACCCTTTCACCTAGTCTGAGCTCCGACGCTGGTTCGTGCAAGCCGCCGTTCTTCAACGACTGTACAGGGTGGCTATGTTGGGCTTTCCCCTGGTTGACTCGAGCCGCAGGGGATAATGGCTGTAGTCAATCAGCAGCGCCGGCTTCACTGACGTCACACCGCTACCTTTGGACATCAAGGTAAAAGAAAGCCCCACGTAGCCACCCTGCTTCACGCGTGTCGATTTGCGATACATCTAACATTCGCCACATGCGGGTGCCAGTTTAATGCTCAGTATAACAGATTTGATTCTCTCAGAAACTGTTCTTGAAGGTATAAACAAACAATTCCAGCACTTATTTTATCTGAATGTCCCAACATTTGATGGGGGAAAGTGTATGTGTAGAAAAAAATGCACTCAGCAGTTCACAAAACAAATGTTGCACACCTTTCTTTATTGAAGAGGTGTTCTTGTGGAGAATGCATAAACATAGATACCGATGAAGAATGTATGTGCTAGCAGGAGGTAGCACAAATCACGAACAAACAAAAGCAAAAACGATACATGACGGAAGAAACCAAAATTTAGGCATGCATGCCTAAACAAGGCACTCCTGGAGATTGCTCTAGCTAGCAGAAAGCATGACGGATTCAGACCCTGGTATCCAAAAGACAGGTAAGCAATCAGACCAATGTGCAGAGCAGACACACTTCTTACGACAGGCAGGCTTCTATCACAATACTGTGTTTTTACAAATTGCCAACTTCGGCGTTGAAAGTGTGTTCCTCAATATGATGTGTCTGATCACAATGCGAAAGAGCATGTTTCATAATTAACAGTGTACAACAATGTAATTTACTCAATCGACCATTTGTGCATCCTTTCAGGCAGATGAGATATACTGCGTACCGGCAGTTTGTGCTGCTGACGTGGAAACGTCTCGGGAAGGGAAAGAAGAATTCTGCCGAGCTGCGGTGTTTACAGGATTCGCACCAAGTTTCCGTCCGAGGATGGAGCCTATGTTGGATTTTGGCATATGTACTAAGAGAATCAAGGCATGCACACATGTTCACAATTCACTTTGGTGTTTAGATAAAACAAAAGGCTTTTGGTTACCGAAAATTCTGCATGTGCACAGTCAATGCGAGGAAGCGAGGACACATGCTCTGAATGAGGCAGATACTGGTATGCCATAATGAATCTACACAAGCTCACAGTGGAAGGGTTTGCAGCATTTTGTGCACAGATGGCAAAATGCTAGTGCCCAGATAGAAAGTCCCTACCCCGGTTTATATGCTGAGAAGGAAGCATGCATAAGCAGCGGCGGCGGTGTGACCTTCGGGGGCAGGGGGCGACGTGGGGACAGTGCCCCAGGGATTGACGTGCCTTGTTACGGAGAGCAAAGGATCTCCCCGACGTTTTGGCTTTCCTCGTTTCTGGCCTAGCGCAAGGGACACTACGACGACCCTGGTCCGGCACTCTCTGTCGCTTCGGAGTAGGGGACGGGTGCAAATTTTTGGGGGCTTTGGGTATGCAGTCCGTTGAAGTGGTAATTGAAGGTCTTTTCTGTAAGTGGTCCAGTCCCGGTCACATTTGAACTGATTGGTCGTGTGGTCTGTGAGAGAGGGAAAAGGTTGGATTTCGAAGAAGGGGACGTGGGAGATCGCGGGAGATCGTCGGCCGAGACTTGGGCCGAGGAACGCATGGTTTCCCAAGTGGAAGCTGAACTTGGACAGGGTAAATAAATGTGCGTAGCAAGGCAAGCAAGTCGACCCGTCACACAGCGACGCTTCGTGCCACCACGCTCCAGACCATCGGAGCGGAACCTGCCTCCCGCACCACCAGGAGGAGCAATAGCCTAACACCAAGGCAAGGTGCTAAGCAGCTCAACTGCAAAAGGGGCCTGCAATGGGAATACAGAAATTAGGATTAGAGATAACTCAACCAAAATTTGCTAATTGTAGAACCTCGCCACAGATCATACGGACCTTATTTGTTGAACCTCGTCTTGTGCCTTTGTATTAGTTCTGCCTTGGAAACTTTCTTTGCAGAGCTGCAGAGCGGCGGCGGAACCACGGAGGGTGTGATGAGACTGACGCCACGAGTCTTCCTCTGGGCCCCTTCTCGCAGCACGTCCAGAAGCCTCTTCACGTAGTCTGACAAAATGAAAAACAAAACAAAACATTGTTTTGTAAAACTTGTTTTTGTTCCCTTGAAAAGTGTCAAATTGTCGCAATGAATGTTCCAGCTCATACGAACTGTCGTCACACGAGCACTGATGACCATGACAAATTTTGATGCATGGCCAGACTATTCTGTACAAGTACCGTATTTACTCGAGTAATAGCCGCACTGCTTATGAAGAAAACCTGAGGCTTCGCTTTTCCGCGGAGCACGCGAATTGCCAATCACCCCAATCGACAGCATGATTCCAGCGGTTTACAGGATAGAGATAACATCCTCGTGCGAAGATACCATCTGTGAAGATTCCATTTGTGGAGAATCGTGTTCTTGAACTAGTTATTGGCTATGTAATTTATGCGCATCGCGATGATTGGGTGTATATGTGTTTTGCGGGAAAGCAGATGCAAGGGCCTTGTTCATAAATAGTGCGGCTATTACTCGAGTAAATACGGTAGTCACTTTCATTTTCCACTTCTAACATGCAAATTTGAATGATGCAGGCAAGCTAAATAAACAAGAATGATATTCAATGCACACCATGAGTTGGCTCCTTTCTTTCTTGCACTGCCACTCCTTCTCCTCCGTTGGCCTTCGGGTACTTGACCCTGAAACGCTCCTCGCCCTCCTCCGTCAATGCATACGGCCTGTTGCCGTTCTCGTTGTAATGGAGAATCGCAAGCTTGGTTCTGGAATGGCGAAACGATTTTCACACAATTAGTATCAAAGTGCTCTTGCATTAGCACCCTGCTTGTTGCCAAATGAGTAGGATGCCTACGAGATCTGCAAAAACATTTTGCAGATAGCTGCACGTTCCCTGTGCTGAGTATGCTTCCCTGCAACTGAGATTGTGCTGATTTTAGCCAAATAAAAAAACAAGGTATAACTTTTATTGAATATTTGCATTTCTTCCAATTGCCTCATGTAAGAATTAAACAACTATTAGCAGCTATTGACATACCAAAAAACATTTTGTGCATTGCTAGTTACCTCGCTTTCATCCCCTTGTACGAGTAGTGACAGGACTTCGGACAGAAGTGGATGATCAGGCTGTGAAACGCCTCCACAGTGTAGGTCTGGAAGCGTGTGGAGAGCTTTGGAAGGTCAGCAAGCAGGCACCTCTTCGTCACGATGTTTTCCAGTTTTTCGAAAGCTGCCGAGTCTAGGGGAGAACGCCACAGTCAGGGAAAATGCACGTAGCTTGTATGATATGCTAAATGAGTCGAAAAGATCAACAAATGTCAAAGCTCTACACATACCATCAGAGAGCCAATCCCTGGGCTCAAGCTCGCCGTGGTCACATGAGGCAAACTGGGGATCACGGTGAGAGTGAACGTCTCGCACATGGTTCAGCACGGAGAGCCACTTGGGGACAATCAGATCCGAACTCCCTTCGCTGGAAGCAGCCACCCAGTAAAGGTGGTTCTGTATTGGCCTGCTCCAGAGCGCAAGCTCAGCACAGACGGGGATCTTAATGGCCGCAAGCAGCTGCTTCTTGATACCTGGAGAGAGGGAATAAAATAAAAAAAGAGGCAATAAGGAGTCTGTGTTCTAGAGGCTTCTTATTAAAGGGAAGATGGGGCACTTCTGCATTTGAGTAAAAACACTTGAATTGCGTTCATTTGGCCTCAGAATAACAGATATCACAATTATTTTTCAATGCGACGTGCCGGAAAGCCATAAGAGCAATTTCAAAATAGGGCTGAAGCCCCGCCCCTCTAGCCTTGGGCAGCCAAAAAACCGTCAATGACATCACATACAGCGACTGTCTTTCGAGTTTTCTCACGTTTAACAAAACTTGCGCAGCAAATGGTTTGGGTGTTCAGGTTCACGGGTAAAAATACACTCACTTCTAACTCATTTTTTTCAAGAACCTTCGTAGCTTCCCGTCAAGTTGATGGAACAAGTAAACTGTTTTCTCTTCTGGCAGACATCAAATTGCTCTGTAGTTTAACCAGACTAGAGAGGCAGTGGACCACATGACATATACCACTAAGTGCTGCATGAACATCAACTCAAACCCAAAATAGAATTACAATAAACTTTGCATTTTGACGTTTGCCCCAGAGAATTTTATGTATGCTCTTACATCTTGTTCATGCCAACTCAGCCCCACTGGCCGCATGTAGTCCCCGAGAGGTTTCTACAGCTTTTTACTTCTTCCACGCTTAGGTTGGCCTTAGTTTGAAATTATCTCAATTAGAATGCACACTGCAATAATTTTAATTGAACTTTTTGATGTGTCATTAGCTCCTACATTCTGACATGAGGAGGACATCCTTGGGTGGTACAGACAAAATGTTAGCAGAGAAAAAGAGTACCTTTTGCAACGTGCCAGACGTCAAACTCGTGGCGGACATTTGGCTTCTCCTTCTTCATGAAAGCTTTGCCGGAGAAAAAAAAAGTCAGCAGATTGATCCCCAAAAAGTCAGTAGATTTGCACAAAAATCAGTAGATTCTATAAAATCTGTGTTCTGCCATGTTTTGCTATTTCCATTAAACCACACTTCGAAGAAATTGTATAGAGTAACAAATGCCATGGTAATATACACAAATAAAAATGAAAAAAAGCCAGAACAGTTCACGTATACCCAACTAAAGCTTACCTGTTTTATGGAGGACAAAGTAAAATGGCACCGTGAATGTTTCTTTTTTTTATTATTATCGTTGACTAGTGTTGCGATTTCTAGGATTATTCTCTGAAATCAAGACTGAGCCACTTTTGGGATCAACAGATGAGTGCGACAGTGCGACATCCACCTGTCGCTATTATTGAACCGAAACCAAAACAAGACGTTCCGGCAAGTGCGCGCGTACATGTCCAATGGAAGTCCTCTGCAAGCTGCCATCTTTCCTTTCTGGGCTGTGGAAGGTTTTTGACGCAACGCTGTCGGCGCGGAGCACTGTTGAGGCTACGTGTCGTCTGCTACTGGCTTATTTCTTTTTCGCCTGACCCAAAGTTCGCGTTTAAACGTGGAGAAACTTAATTTGTTAGCTTTTTAAGCTGCCGAGGAATAACATTCAATCATTTTCTTGCCAGAGCCTGCCAAATAAAAATAAAGAACTGAAATTTGGATGTCGATCCCATGTATTCCGCCGGGCGAATAAATGAAAATGGCGGCCCTCTCCGCTCAGCTCGGAGCAGCCGAGAGTTCAGACGCATGCGCTCACGCCTCTCGCTCTGCTCCTCGGGCTGATTGGCTCACTCGGGAGAGGGACGTTATTGCGGCAAGATCATAGACTGACCAAACTCCCCCCTATATGGCTCTGGCCCGGATGTCACCGACGACGGGCTTCTGGGCCATTTAGCCAGTGCTTCGTTGTTAATTCTGGGAGAATATGAGTTCCTTTTGATGGGTGACCCTGGGAACTGAAGGGACCAAGTAATAAATTTTAATATGTTTACTAAAAAAAAAGTCAGTAGATTTTCTTTTTTTTTCAGTGAATCAGTAGACTCAGCAAGAAATCAGTAGATCTACTGATAAATCAGTAGACCTGGCAACACTGCCTGGACGTGACGATCCGTGACTAAAAGCTCAACAACCAGGCCCTGGGATTCCAGAAAGCTGAAGCTCCTCTTTAGGCCTGCCAGCTCCATACGACCGCTCCCACCAACTTCATTAGACTGCACATTAAAACCACCACAAAAAAAACACACAAAAACATGTCACACGCAACATGGACCATGAATCAGAAGTGTTAGAATCTCGGATGCTTCTTGCACAGATTTGCTAATTACGTTTTCTGATGAAGACATTCAGAAGGAGAACTAAAATTATGACTCCTCTTTTCGTTCAATTTTAGCATAAAAAAGCATGTAGCTGTGGCATAGTTACGTAACTGCAGTAATGAAAGGCAATGCTGCAGCCAGGTGTCTATATTTTGGGACCATTTGCATCATCCTTGGTACATTATTAAAGCAAATTTTAGATATTGTGTCCTGTAGATTTTGCTGCTAATTATAGCTGCATCCCACTAGAGCAACAAACAGCAACAAACGACAGCAACAACCAGCGAAAAACGACATTGACAGCTTGTTTGTCGGAGTCTGCCGTCCCACCTGCCAGACACGACGCAGAACATGGGGACAAGGAAACTTGTTTCCGAGCGAGACTGAAGTAGTCAAGAAAACACTTCAAAATAGACAGACAAACAGTCGGGGGATGCGGTTTTCGTGTTCCGCTCTTTGGGCAGAAAACATGTTGACAGACACGCTTACTTTCTTTCTTAATTAAAGCTTCTGCTAGTCTTCATTTGCTGTTGGCGACTTTCTGCAAACTGTCATGAAAATCGACACCAAACTTTTTACGAACGAGAATTGCCGAATCGTTTGTTGTTTGGGTCATTTAAGGCATTCGAGGCGAGTGCCACGGAATTCACACCGATTTCAAGGGTGTTTATATTCAAATGATCGAAGGCAGGCGTTTTTTGGGTCACATACGGCACCACGACTATCACAGAACATGATGACAAGTCTCTTGTCTGCCGGAATGGCTCGCCGGAACGTCGTGTCCTACTTCGTGGTGAGTGGTCTTACTTTGGTCAGTCCTCGAATGCCAGTGTATCCATCTTGATGCCGGGGCGTAGACCTCGGCATCACGAAGCACCACCTCGTGCACCAGGTTTTTGCGAGCAAACCCAGCCACAGCAAATTCCCTTTTGCAGCAAGACCGCCAGCGAGCAAGACGAGCCCTAATGGGCGATTCACACACTTGCGTTGAGTCCGACCGAATGCCAGGGTTTCTAAGGCAACAGCTGCGTCGGCTTCAACAAAACCGGTTTCTACCCCGTTTTGTTGGAGCCGGCACAGATTGTGCCGTAGCAACCCTGGCACTCGGTTGGACTCAACGCAACTGTGTGAATCGCCCATTAGTGCTCGTCTTGCTCGCTGGCAGTCTTGCTGGCGGCCACCGAGGGACACGAAATGCGAAAACGATCAGTGGCCGCGAAGGCCTTCTTTGAAGGTAGAGTGGCAAAGCGAGCTTTGGAAGGAACGAGGGTGGCACGAGAGGCGACAGAGGGTACAAGCAGGCGAGGAGGATAAGTTTGTCTCCGAGAGATATTCCTTGGTGGGACTGCTCGTGGCGCTTCAAGTTCATGACAAACAAGAACTTGTCAGTCGTCGATTGTTTGTCAATGCTTGTCGGCGTTCGTGGGGGTGTTGGCTGTTACAGTGGGACAGGATCAGCGACACAGAACTTTGTGATGTCGCCGGGTTAAAATCGGTGTTTGTCGCTCTAGTGGGACAACGCTATTACAAGAGTTTGCTTGCTTTGTCTGCCAACATGCATAACAACCTACACTAAAAACGCCTGGCTCATTAGACTTGATGATACAAAGCCCTCTCAACAATATGTTCCTTTTGTATTGTAATTTCAAATACAAATAATCAAATGAGGTAAAATTTCCTTATTATTGTAATGAATGTTGAAAGGTGTACAGAATGCGACATTCATACCTGCACAAGCTCGAAGTGAACAATCTTGTTTGTGTCCAGGTCAAGCACAGAGTAAGTGCCATATTTGGCACTAAATCCTGGCGAGTCTGCCCGACCATCTCCGGCCAGCTTTAGGGGACGGTTCTTTGCCTGGTCCAACAGTGCTGCTTGTTCTTGGCTCCACACCTGCAAAATAAATAGCATATTTCGTGTGTGTGTTTTTAGCATCTGTTGAATTTAAAACTTGAAACTCAGCAGTAACTGGGGTGTTAGTGTTTTTGGCTAACAACATTACAGAACAGAATTAAGTCAATTCTCACTGTGTCAATAGCTGGCTGGAGGTGATCCCGCTGCAAGTTGAAGAATGTCTTCTCGCAGACCACTTGCACGCCTATACTTGACAGTGTTCTGAGAGAGGCTGTGGGGTTACATCCTGCAAACAGGATCCCTGCACACAGCAGCAAGTTGAGGAGAGGCTGCTGGTTGACCACATCCTGGTTGACCCAGTAGCTGTGGTGGTCTGCCGGGCACTTGGAAATGACTTCAACCACAGTTCCCTCACACTCGATGGAGACTTGACAGCTGGCATAGCACTTCGGGCACACCTTGAACAGCTGCCGAAATTGGACCTCTGCTACCAAGAACACACGATTGTTATCGGGAGCAGTGTGTGGCTCTGCGAAGCTGCATCAAGAAGGAATGAAAGCATTTGAACCAAGGGACCCCAAACTCATCTTAGGAAGTGGGCCCAAACAGAAAGTTGAGTCCTTCAAGGAAAAATGTGTTTAAAGTAGCTAGGGGGGAGTGAGCAAAAATGGAAAACATTTTAAGAAAAGAAAAAAAAAGTGGTTGATACTTTATAGCAGTTCACGAAGTTTGTCCGTGGAATTCAAACTTGGTGGTGCTCTCGACGCAAATGTCGTAATGAGCGTTGTCAGTACTACCGGTGTTCTCTTAGGGAATTTTAAACAGTAACAAAACCGTGGCATAAGCTGATTTGCCAATCTTCATCCATTTTGGTGAAACGCCTACTTTTTTTCTAAAACTGTATGCCTCAAGAGACTGTCTAAGTAACTTTCGATAGGTAGATTTTCTTATGAACTGGCCATCTGTGCAAAGCTTGGAGAATTTGGCAATAAACTTGGAAACAATGCGTCTTGCTCATACTGTCTTGCTGCTTGTTTTAATTGCCTTTTGAATAGCTCTTCCACTTTTTTCCTCTGGCACTCGAGCCAGAAGACCATGTCCACTCGGACATTTCCATTCGGAGTCATCACACTTCTCACTATGACAAGTTATGAAGTGATGTCACACAAAATATTAATTTGGCTGGTCTGCTAGTAATTCCAACTGCCTGCTTACAAGCTCTCCCAATGGCATGTCTTTCACTCTTCATTTGGGTTACCACTATATGGTTTCCATTTGTGTTCACTACGCATACCTTTCTCGATACTCCTCTGAGGGGATGTAGTCCTTGTCATCCTTCGCTCCAGGATCTTCCCTGTCTGGTTCGCCCAACTCGTCAGAGCTCTCCCCTGATCAGCTTCTTCGGCTTCCAGTGGCTTGTCTGGCAAGCTGCATTAGTGTACGGGAAGAATGTCTGCACCCCTGGAAAGTAAACAAGTAGAACATATATAGATTATGCACAAAAGATGAACTTAAAAAATTTAAGTTCTTACAAATTAAGAAATGCATCTACCTCGGCTGATTAAATTTTGGTTCAAGATATGTCATGAACTGAAACCATTATCTCATGCCACCCAAACAAAAATCCAGCTTTCTGGAAAGAATAGATGTACAGTATAATTTATGCCAAGGCAGAACTTGCAAATATTGTGTTTTTTTTATGGTTAAATTAATACTCAACGATACCACATTGTTCCGCAAGACGTGACAGCTTTTAGGAGTCTTCTGACGTATGGTCAGGCATAGTCGTACCGACTCGTACGCTCCAGACATTCTGGAAGCAACACAATGACTTCCCTCTTACAATTTTGGCTTCAGAACACAAAGAAAGCAGAAAGAACACATGACAAAGCTGTGTATGTACCCTGTTTTGTTACCGTTCTGCCGCCTTTGCATTCTGCAATCGCAAAAATATCAAACAAAATTAACTGCATCTTTCTATTCGTGGGTAAACCTTCAGGCACCACGAATCAGATTACTATAACAACAAATTGAGAAGATAGTTGGAGCGCTGAATATTTACAGAATGGTCTATACACATAATCTGTACATATTTTGCTGAAATGCACGTTCACTGCATCACTCTCATACCAATGGATCGTGCAGGAGCCCTTGCTTGAGTGTGCGCAGACTTCGTCCCTGGCCTCACCAACACCTGCACACCTTTATCCCGCTTAGCGGGCTTCAGGTGTCGCTGTTCACACATGGAACACTGAAGTCCAGGGAGCACTCGCATCTGGACAATCACCCTCCGCTGCCCCCACAGCCACTGGCTCGGTGCAGATCATGGCTTCAGTCAACGGCTCTGCCGGTATCTGCAGAGCAACAGAGCAGCTTGTGGAGGGTCCAGCCGGTGCAGAGAGAAGCTCTGAAACAATCTGAAAAACAAATGTGAATCTGATCAGGGGCAGTTTGGCAACATTTATGTCGAAGTACAGAGACTAGGAATAACTCAACATGAAAGCAAGGTAAAATAATTAGAAACCTCAAATAATATGTTTCATTTAAATTTTTTCAATCCGGTCAATAATAATACTTTGCCACAAAAAGTTACTCTGTGATAACCGACGAACCCGCTGCCCTCAACATATCGAAAATCAAGGTATGCAGATGCTCTAAAGCTTATAATTGAAGAGACGATTGGACAGATAATTGCCTCAGAAATCTGGCACAGGTTTGCTGCATTGTTTGTGGTGTAGTCTTTACCCGCTTCAGCATTTCTCATTCACAGCATTGAACGAATGTCGTGCGAATTGCTGTTTTAGAACTCGCATCTCTCTATCTGTTATTTCGAGACTGTGTTCAGGGAGCCGATCGACGGCGCGCTTACTGAGCATTCAAGTGCCATCTGACAAAAACATCCGTCTAATTCAGTGCACTTCGCGCTCGGGGCGTTTCCCACGCTCAAACTTTACTCTGAAACTCGTCTACCGAGACGGCGGGCATGACGTCTCAACAGCTGCCGGTGCTTGAATGTGCGCTCGGGACTGTTATGCAACGGCAACGCGCGCGAAGTTGCGAGTCTGGCCAGCGGAGCACCGTTCGAGAGCAAGCATAACCCGCGGAAATTACGGTTCAAGTAAGCCTGATCCAATGCGGCTTACCTCCATCCGCCTTCTTCGCAAAATGCACCCGGTGCAGCGCTTGAGCTTGTTTCCCTCTGTGCGAAAAACATGGCTGGCACAGCGTCTTGTTTCAGTCGTGGCTTGTAGTCCAGGCCCATATCCTTCATAAGCCACACTTTTTGTCCTCTGCGTGCATCGGCCGGGTAGTCGCGCCGAGCAGAGCACGCTCCACTTGCCGGGCTTGAAATTGTCTCTCTGTAAGCGGCGGAGACCCATAACTTCGCGATCCTGGGTATCGGCAGGAAAAAGCGTGAACGTGAACGGGCTGTCACTCCGGGAAGAGTTGAAACAACCCACGGCCGCACACACGGCTGGCATTGCCGCACGCCTGCCACGGCGAAGGGGACGCACAAACACAAAACTAAAGGCGAAAGACGGAACACCCAAAATACAATAAACAAAACAGTCAACAAAGGGCGGAGAAATATTGCAGAAACCGCGAAACGCCGAGCACCCTTGCCGAGCACTCTGCTAAAAATCACGCGTAGACGACACCAAAAGAGAGCGGAGGCATGTACGTATGGATGGACAAATAGATACAACTGCACCCTTTACATGGTGAGGCGACTTGCGCCATCTAGCCAAAGCTTTTAATTCAAATTAAGTCATCTCAAATTAAGTCAGTTGCGCGCGCGGCATTATTCGTTATCAATGGAGAAGGGCAAGCCGGTGCAGCCGTCGCGGGACGGGAGCTCCTAGTGTGACGTCACTTCCTCCTCTCTCAACTACTTCCCTCTCCTCTTCGCCGAGAGGGTTGGGCTTCCCCGCTATTTTTAAAGTCCTTTTACGACTGCTCCGCGCATCATATTCAAAAATCGTTTCGATATTCGTGGTCCCGAGGGTCATGGGCAAACGATTCAGGTGTTTTTCTTCAATACAGAACCGCTTCAGTTTTCCTTTAAAGGTTTTTATAAAATTAATTTTCCGTACTCTTCCTCCTGTATGTCTTCATTAGAACGTCAGTTGTCCTGTCCTGTCCTGCCATGTCCTTTGTGTTTTTTGCGCTAATATTTGTACGACGTTCGTCACACTAGGCCACTAAGCTCTTTGTTCGCCATGGTATCACTACAATTCTATCAGCGCATCGCGCGTCTCTTTAGTAAACGAATTTTAAAGTGTCATATATTTTTTTAAATAAACTAAATACTAAAGTAGGCATTTTAAAGAACCCATGGATGTTTTAAATATCCCAAACCACTTCGTGACCCCCCGTGAGGTCTTACCACACGATTCTGTAAACACTGCCGTACTTGTATTATACTCTTCCGGGCGGCTTCTATCCTATCGGTGTGCTCTTTCTTAAAATTGCCTTTTTGCCACCGGATCTCTACTGAATCTTTGTATCTTCTGTTTTCGATTCCTTGTTGATTCCCAATTGGCATACAGCTTCATTACTTTGTGTAACCAAAATGAATAAAGTTTGTTTTCACACTGCTGTGGAGTAACTGCAGCCAGTTTTATATGTACCCTCTTACCGCTTCCCTGTGTTCCCCTGTTGCTAGTATGAAAATTTTATTACGCTCTAGGGTACATCAAATTAAACCTGTTCCTGCGAAAAAAATTTCAGTCCGTAAGTAATGACGTGTGAACATGGCGCTGTGCTCTAAACAAGCCGTTTTTAGGGTCACTGCTCTGGACAATTTTGAGGGGAAAGGGGGGGGGGGGGGGGGGGGTTCGACGCGAGGTAACAATATTTCAGATAAAAAAATACATATTTTTGTGAGCATTGCGTTTTCTCAATATAAAATATTAAATACGTT
>JAZHYW010030800.1:0-28098 GCA_037355805.1 Ixodes ricinus | reverse complement strand
CATGTTCCATGTCGGTTGCAGTTCCTGCTATCTGCTGAAAAACATGGCGTCAGCTCTGATCGTCGACGTGGTTGGCGCGTTGGAAGTTCATCGTTCCGCGTAGACCACTATTAATGACTGTATTCGTGTGCTGCTATGATTTCCCAGCACGTTCTAGAATAGAAGATTCATCTACTGATCCAGTGTTGCCAGATGGTCCCACCAGAAAACCGTCAAACGGCCGGGGAATATAGCCCAAATATAGCCAAACCCCTAAACAAAAAATAGCCCAAAATAGCCAAACGCAAATACATCGTTTTTATTCAAGATTTTTGCCGACATTTCACATTTTCAGTCATCAAACGATTCGCACTCTTTCGCGTACATGACATCACTTGCGAACTTCTCAAAAAAGCCTCAGACGGTTGGAAATCCGTGCAGCAGCATTTACCGTTGCTGCGTAGACTATACTTCACGTGCAAGACATTCTCCAGCGTGTCCATGCCCATCCGATTCCGCAGATCGGTCTTCGTAAGAGTCACTTGGCTGAACACGCGTTCAACAGCTGCGTTTGACATAGGCAGTGTCAACATAGCAAGTGCAACATCGGACAACATCGGGAACAGTCGGTTTCCAGCGCAATCAGTCTCATTCGACACACGAATCCAGAACTTACAAACTGTCTCTTCTCGTAGCTCTTTCAGTTTCATCTCTAAGAGACGGTACTCTGACTCTACTGAACTGACGTCGGCTGATCGAATCAGGCTCGAAAGGGCCTTAAAAAATCATGAAACGGCAGGTTCTCAATTGAGCTGCACCGCAGAAGGTGGAGGTTCTCAAGAACGCTCATATTTGAAGAGAATCGCTTTAGAAGTGATTTAACACATTCCACAAGAAACTGCCTACATCGCTCTAACAACCCAGTCTTAACATCCTCAGAGAGAGTGGACCTTTCTAGACAAGCCCGAAACACTCCGCCCATGTCACAGGCTCTTACGTACATGATGTGCGCTTCCCAGTTCGATCCGGGCGACGCATGATTGGGCAAGACGACACGCAACATCAGACACTTCACGAACGACAGCAAGTCACTGCACAACTTAGACGGGTCCGGATTCTCGCTCTGAAACAATTTGTTCATACGGTCAAACTCGTCAGCGATGGGGCTGAGGAACTTCAACAGGAGCAGGTTAAGGTCATCATTGAACATGTCGCTAAGCACTTTAGCTGTGTAGCAGCGCTCTGTTGTTTTTGCAAACTCGAAATGAGTCTTCAATTCTACCCATTGGTCAAGGACCGTCCAAATAGCGCCAGCAATACTAAGCCACCGCGTGCCAGACAGCCCGACTAACTTCTTAGGCCTGTCACCAGAATTGATAGCAGCGAACACAGCGTAGTAATCCTGCTGCCGTTTAGGTGAGTGCGCGAACCAGTTGAAGCATTCACGTACAAGAAAATCAACATGTGTGGGCAAAACAGAAACCGCTTCGTTGCACGCAAGGTGCAACGAGTGACAAACGCACCTAACCAATATTAGGCCACTGTTCACTTCTTTCATGCCACTAACGCCGTCAGTACCATTGCCAACGCAATCTTCTAGAGCGATGTGACAGGATGAAAGAAACATACTTAAACTCGAAAATAAGCCTTCAGACGTCGCGTCGTAAATAGGCACAAGGCAAAAAGAGTTGGTTTTCCTAGAATAGTGCCTCGACACGACAGCGAGTTCCTTAATGGCAGACACATCCGTGCTCTCGTCAAGTAGAAGAGAGTAATTGCACGCCTTCATGTCACTGAGTATCATTTCTTTAAATGTTGTTCCAAGTACCTTGGTAATGAGCGATGTGCATTTTGTGCGGCCCATAGACAGGGCAGCCGCAGTCACAGAGTCCTTGAAGCAGTCCTTCAGCAAGGGAGTCAGATGGTCTGCCGTCATGATCGAGCTGTGGACGGCAACATGGGCAGCCAGGCGGAGCTCGACCGTCTTGACTTGGCGATTTGCTTGCTGGCTCTGGATCCGGGGCTCCAACTGAACGAAGTTGTCCAGTGGTCCAGGTCGAATGGCTGCTGCAGCAAGCTGCATGTTTCTTTGATGTTTTGCCCTGGTTTTGTGGGCTTTCAGGTCCTGCACATGTGACCGTAGCTCGGCCTTGCATACGCGACAATACGCCGTGTCTTCAGACGATGGGGGCGTTGCTGCTCGCCATGCATCGATGCACGAAGGCGGTGGGCGGTGGTCTTCTTGTGATGTTATACTCCGGGAGCATGTGGCGTCGCTGGTTGGCATAAAATGCATGGTCGTTGCTGCGCTCGCTCTTTCTTTGCCGTCCGTTCCTTCCGCGTCCTTCGCCTCGTCCGTCGTACTTTGTCGTCTACGAGGGCACGTAGACAGCCTCGTCACCAAATGAGGTGACCGTGGACGAAGGCAGGCTCGTCAACAACCACGTGTATTCACTAGCGCTGCGTTTGTATAGCAGACATGACGTCACATATTGGGCGGCGCTTCCCCGATGACTCTGCTCGTGATAGCACATTGAGCACGTTACAACGTATATCAAAATAATTTCGGAGTCAAGGGCGCCCAAGTTCAACTTCAGTCTTTACCTCATGGCTAGAATGAAGTTTGGGGAAGGACCCATTTTTCGCATTAGAAGTACAAACCCTGTCGACGAAGCCTAATTATTACCACCGGCAAGCGGGGTCATATATACATTAAAACCTAAAACAAAAATAAATGCACCGTTTTAAACTTTTTTCAGTGTGAAGATGGTATTCGTTCGTTTTAATAATAACCCGTGTTCGTTGACACTTGTGGACCGCCTAATCTTCTTTGCTAACATGACTTTTCCCAAGTTGGCCGCGGTTGATTGAATTTAAAAAGTAACTAAAGTTATTATGAGAAGATAAGATATGTAGCACAAAGTTGTTTAATTTTTGTTTCAAAATTGATCGTAACATTTTGCCGGTTATAAAGACGTTCACATCCCAACAGGCTTTTTTTAATGTACGTGACTATTAGTGCCCCGGCAAAATGTATTCCTGTATTTGTATCTCAAAATACCTTTTTTATTTTCCAAATGTGTTTCTGATATTATCGTGATACTTTTGTATGGATGTATTTCAGTATCAATATTTTAGAAGTATTTGGTCATTCGTCCCAGTATTTGTATTTAAGAATACATCTTTGAGCATCTCTGCCCAACCCTGCTCAGGGGGCACGCAATGTGCGGGTAGCAAACGCTAAGTTTGAGCATCGACAGCGTCGCAGTTGGTGGTCGTCTTCAAATTCGGCATGCCCTTTACTTGTAAAGCGTTACGTACAAATCAGAGCTCAATGTTGTCCTCTTTGGCCCGTCTTACACCTTGGCGCGACATTTCAAAGAAATAAACAATCGTATGTTATGAGGTTTACTACGCTGCGAAGTTGCAGTGAACACGTAAGCATACGCTGAAGGAGTTACGTGAACACGTAAACACTTAAAATGACTCGCAGCCCTTTCTTGCTTTGAGAACGTGGTTAGTTTTGTTTTCACATCCGAAAAGTACATTGTCCAGCTGTGCAAGGGTTTCTGGACGTACCTCTTGTACCGACTTGCAACCGAATGCAGTAAAAATGCAAATGTGCACCTGGCAGATTCAAAGTTCACGGACATCGTTCTCCGCGTATTTTCATATGCCCCGTGGATTAAAAAAACTAAAGCCGTCTTACAATTTCCTTACCATGCAAGCTCAAAGCAGCTTAAAAGCTTTTTTTATGGAACGATACTTTCATTTCGAAATGTTTATTCTGGCGACTGCAGCATGTTTAGACATTATCCTTAATTCGTTGATTTCGAACCATAAACTGCTTTAACTCAACTTTACGCCGATGCCAGTTAAACTGCGTGGCGTGCGGTTCTGCAGCATATATAATATCTCTCCAGTCAATGACCTCACGTGTTTACTAAGGCAAGCTGGTGCTTTTATCAGACCGAAAAAAACAACATCAAACGTTAACAGAACCGGTGTGCCTTGAAATCAGGTGAGTCCTCTGGACACACAATATAAAGAAAATAGAGTAAACCTCTGAACAGAATAAGCAATATGGCTAGAAGAGCGTTGATTTCAGTTATGATTTTGGTTGTTGAAGATATCAATGCGACTTGTCTTTGTTTCAATTGATCACAAAGACCTATAGTCATTATTAGCGACATTTCTCGGCTGCTGCGGGAACTATAGAGCCTCCACGCCATCTTTGAGGCTTTCCCACCGTCGCCGCTCTACCTGCAAAGCGTTTTCTACCTTAAATCTCAAGATGTTTTTTTTTTATGAGGTGGTAGCGTTAGATATTTAGAAATAAAGTGCAGTAAAAGGCCTGGTTTAAACAGTTGCGTTGGTTCCGTACGGAATGGTTGAAACAACCCGAAATACATAGTCACCGAGAAAACGGCTTGCCGCATACAATGTGGACAAATAATGCAAGAAATGGCCTTGTGTAATAATCTTGAGCCTCAGTTGTCAAGGTGTCTTTATCGTTGCTTTCGTTTTGGTTGCTGCGGGTGCAATCCATACAAATTCGTGAAGCAGCTTCAATCAACCGTAACAACAGACCGGATACGCGCTCGTTCTCTTACGGCCTCTATAGGGAGGCCTGTGAGCAGCTATGGTTGCAATGAGACATTGCTAAATATTTGGCTGGAAGCGTTACTGGGCGGCCGGAAGCTACGCCGCAGCGCTGACCTATGAGCTGTCTTTGCTATACTCGGGGAAAACGTTTTGTGGTTATGCAAGTACGGGAGCACCTGTTTGAGAGCCTTTTAGCTAACCTTTTTCAGTCTGTTCTCAATCCTCTTGGGGCGCCAATACTGCCATTCATTTTCTGCTTTTCGGCGCCGATGCCGACTGCTGCGAAGCGGCTTACTTGGGTGCAGGCATTGGGTTTATCAAGGACCCATCAACACTGTAACCACGGCTACATGAACAAGCTTAATTTTGCGGTATCCTGGTACATGGTCCTCCGGTTTAAAGTGCCAGCTGCAGGAAACCAGAGATGTCAAACTTACACTAAAAGATAATTAAATTACATTACTAATTACTTTCCAGAAAACTGCAAAAATGTAAATAAATTACATTACACATTACCGCAGACCAAAAGTAATGACATTGCATATCAATTACTTTCCAAAAGTAATAAAATTACTTTGACATTACTTTTTAACACCTTGAGACAGTAATGTGTGCTCATTTTACTTACAGTATACGTACGAAAACTCCGATCTTCCTGCTTACACCACAGCTGCGTTATGCGCCTCAAAGTGAACCATTCTAAACACTTGTTTTGCTGGCGCACACAGTATGAGTGTTAACCATGATGAATAGCGTCTTCTTTAGATGTGACTCAAAGACAGTCGACTCCCCGGTTTTGCTGTTCATTCAACGATGGAGGTCCTCAGTTAAAAGATATGTCTCCGTTTTTGTTTTCTAAGAAGTTATGGGGAGAAAGAGAACGTGAAACGTTTCCCTTCCGCCTCGTAAGCAATATAATCCTATTCACCCAAGAGCACAAGTTGACGTATTCCCGGTCATCCTTCTCAAGGAGTATTGTTCTCAAATACTCGAAGAGCCAAAGATTGTGTGCGTTGTCACACGAGGGGCTGGATATTTGCTAGGCAGAAGCGTCGCCACTTGAGGTAAGGGACGGCGCCAGTTTCTTAAAATGTGTATTTTCCCAACAAAAGGGTGGCGATATCTGCTCGTAGGCTTATTCCCGAACAAACCTTCCAAGGAAAGGCAGTGAGGCATATCGCGAGCACCATTTGCTCTGCTCGATTCTCGTCTTTTCCGACTAAAAATAGCACCTTTACTGTTAAGGATACCAACGAAACGTTCTGGGTCCTTGACAAGGCATTTGGGATTAATTATTTGTACCGGTCGTTTGTTGTTATCAATGGGTGAAGCTTACGGTTTGACCCTGCTGACGAAAGCGCAAGAAGAATGGTGATCTGTTTGTCCCGTCCTCTCAGGTTTTAAAAGGTGTTGACCCCAATGGTGATGTGCCCTTTGCCTTGTAGCCTATAAGCCGTTCATCTCTAAGCTCACAGTGCGGGGGAAGTTACGTGCTCGTTGGAACAGTCACACGTCTCTTTCGCAATCAGGTAGATTTTTCGAAACGTAACCACGCTCTCGTTCGTGCCCACGGGCAGAAAAAGGTACGGGTCAGGTGATCAAAGGAAGGTGATTGATTGGTTCTGGTGAGCTCGTAACTCCCACCGCTCTGTATAGCATCGTCGTAATGACGTGACGCCGTGAATTTGTCTTGCCTGGAGTTTGTGAGCCGTGGCCTTCCAGCGATGCATTTACACGTAAGCTTTTCTGCCTCGCCTTTACAGCCTGCCTTTGTACGTCTGTCGATTTCTCCGTACGAGGCTTTGCCCTCAGATGGCATTAGTTTCTTTGCTCCGATGTCTCTTTCACGGCATTTCGCCATGCAAAATAATTTTAGAGCGCAACTCTTAGGCGCCCATTTCCGGGCTGAGCAGCGTCGGCGCCGGCGTCGGCGTAACCGCGCGCGTTGCATTAAGAACGCCACAGTTTCGCCGCTAAATTTTGCGGGAAAACTGAATTGGTGTTGAGGTCACGCGACGTCGATTCCCCCACTAAATTTAGCATGAAAGTTCTAGCTAAATATTCCAATAGACAAAGCGGGAAACTTTTCGCTAAATTTCCCGCTAAATGGACGGCGAGGAGGAAAGGAAAAGGGTTGGAGGGAGGGGAGGAGACGCATACCCTCTCCTCCTCCTCCTGAAGAGCTACGCTCTAATTTCGCATTACAGAGAATTGTAAACGTCTTTATTTTTTTCTCTTTTCCTTAACGCCCGCAAACGAACTTCCTCATTTGGGATAAATGCAATGACAAATGTAAGAAGTATTTTTTTTCGAAATTACTGCCTCAAAGGATTTTATTAAATTACTAAATTACCAACCTAGAAAAGCAATTCATTACTTTACTCATTACCACAAAAAGAAATTTAATTACTGTAATTTCATTACACTAATGTCAGTACTGCCATCTCTGCACGAAACCGTAGATGGAGATCTATCGTTCACAAAATGCTTCGTTGGTACCCGTTTCTTCTACGCGGGGCTCAGCGATTCGGCGCTGGGAAATTGGTGGAAATACATGCCAGAAGTCTTTCCCGGTGTCGACTTGTAAATGGAGCTGAGGACACACAAGTAAACAATTGAACCACGCCAAACAGAATCTGTTGAGGAACAAGATGGAACAGCGAGAATTGTTGGGCCGCAGAGCCCAAACGCAGAAAGATTAGCAAGTTTTTTTTTGCTTCTTTTTCTTAAACGGAACAGGCCATATAAAAACAAGCGACCGAATAGAGTTTGGTCGTTCTACTGCAATATGGAGCCTCGTGTCTAAAGCGAATTTCACAGCGCCCAAGGCAGCGCGGGCTCTGCACTTTTGCCACTTGGATGGTACCATCAATACGCTCAGATTATTTAAAAAAATGTAGTAAAATCTCCAGATTTAAAAATAAAATAACGCAAACCCAATGTTAACTTTTTTTTTATTTCTTCGTTATGTGCGCAGTGAGACACACTAGTATAGCAGAATTATTTTACATAGCTTCGATCTGCCCGTAACGTCAGACATAGGTCGTCACGTTTCAGGCTACGGAAGACGGTTGCCGGCACATCCGAGAGAAGGCCTTCGAGTCTGAATAAGGTATAATCCCAATGCAAAAAAAAAGAGTTTGTTTCTTATTTTAAATTTAACTGTTGTACCGGATTTTGGTACCAAAATTTCACTGCTTTCAGACAGATGATTATGACGTTAATATAAGCAAAAAGTTTAGTTACACTAATGAATTAAAAACGTTTGCCCCGCTTGATTGTCCATTCGCCGTGGTCGCGATCTTGTTCGCTTCCACTTCTGTCTGTCTTACGTTCCTTTGTCTGTCTTCACCCTATTCTTTTCTACGTTATTTTTTTCCTTGAATGTTGATTGATTTCAAGACCCCTTACGCGAAAATAAAAATGATTCAAACAGATTTCATTTAAGAGTCGTTCAGTCTACTCGCAATATCAGCTCTAAGCAGACCCTTTCACGCGCGCTGGTTCGCCGATGCTTAGATGAGATTGTTTTGGAGGCGTTCGAATTTTTCATGAAAGAAATAATTATTTTCACACATTCCTTTGTCATGCCTTTATTGATTATGAACAATTCCTGCTGTAGATTTTAACGTTATATTACTATACACCCATTGAACCACAAATGTCCCACGGACATCCTGTTTAGATCCCAACGTCCGGGTCCCAAACAGGATGTCCGAGGGACAAACATAAGATGTCTTTTTTTGGCTATCACCGAAGTCCAATTTCTCTACTCCGTTGGACGTCCTGCAAATATCCACTCATGGATTTGTCGGATAGGTCCTGTGGGTGACATTTTTGGGACGTCCCTTTTACCAATGCATTACTTCGGCATTGCACGTCTACAAGATGGATATTATATGACCCAGCCAGGGGCTCCAGAGGTATATCTGATGTGTGGGAGCGACGTCTGGGGGCTCATATGACATCATGTAGTTCACCTCTCTCTCGCTGTGTGTGTGTGTGTGTGTGTGTGTGCGTGTGTGGGTGCATATATGCGTGGGTATATAACTGAGAGAAAAAAAAACCTTAGTGAAAACAGCAACAACCGACGATTTATTTTTCGACGTTTCGGCCGGAGTCTGGCCTTCCTGACGAAGGCCGGACTCTGGCCGAAACGTCGATGAATAAATCGTCCGTTGTTGCTGTTTTCACTAAGGTTTTTAGAGCGCAGCTCTTAGGCGCCTGTTTCCGGCTTGAGCGGCGTCGCCGTCGGCGTAACCACGCGGTGCATTATGGGTAAATTTTCCCGAAGGACCTTGGGTTCCTTCGGATTCCTTCGGGATGACCTCGGAAGGACCTCGGGTTCCTTTGGGAGGACCTCGGCAGGACCTCGGGCTCCTTCGGGAGCACCTCGGGTTCCTTCGGGTTCCTTCGGGAGGACCTCGGAAGGACCTCGGATTCCTTCGGGAGCACCTCGGGTTCCTTCGCTTCCTTCGGGAGGACCTCGGAAGGACCTCGGGTTCCTTCGGGAGGACCTCGGGTTCTTTCGGGAGGTCCTCCCGAGGTCACGTGACCCCCCCCCCGAGGTCACGTGACCCCGCTAAATCTAGCGGAAAAAATTCCCCGCTAAATCTAGCGGAGAAATTTCCCCGCTAAATCTAGCGGAAAAAATTCCCCGCTAAATCTAGCTGAAAAACTCGGCAGGACCTGGGGCTACTACGGGAGCACCTCGGGTTCCTTCAGGAGGACCTCGGAAGGACCTCGGGTTCCTTCGGGAGGACCTCGGAAGGACCTTGGGTTCCTTCGGGAGGACCTCAGGAAGACCTCGGGTTCCTTCGGGAGGTCCTCCGAGGTCACGTGACCCCCCCCGAGGTCACGTGACCCCGCTAAATCTAGCGGAAAAATTTCCCGGCTAAATCTAGCGGAGAAATTTCCCCGCTAAATCTGACGGAAAAAATTCCCCGCTAAATCTAGCGGAAAAAATTTCCCCGCTAAATCTAGCGGAAAAAATTTCCCCGCTAAATCTAGCAGAAAAGTTTCCCCGCTAGATCTAGCGGAAAAAATTACCCGCAAAATGTATCGGAAATTTTCCCCGCTACACCTAGCGGAGAAATTTCCCGCTACACCTAGCGGAGAAATTTCCCCGCTAAATCTAGCGGAAAAATTCCCCGCTAAATCTAGCGGAAAACTTTCCCCGCTAAATCTAGCGGAAAAATTTCCCCGCTAAATCTAGCGGAAAAATTTCCCCGCTAAATCTAGCGGAAAGATTTCCCCGCTAAATCTAGCGGAAAAATTTCCCTGCTAAATCTAGGGGAAAAGATTCCCTGCTAAGTCTAGCGGAACAATTTTCCTGGGGGTCACCTGACCCCCCCCCGATAACAGGTGACCCTCAGTACCTTTCCCTCCTCCTCCTCAAGAGCTGCGCTCCAATTCGGTGTTACAGGGACTTAAAAACGGCTTTCTTTTTTTTTGTTTTTTTAGTACACACACACGCATGTATATATATATATATATATATATATATATATATATATATATATATATATATATATATATATATATATATATATATATATATATATATATATATATATATATATCGACCACTGACGAAGCGCTGTGCAGAGATATTGAAGGCTGCAGTCTGATATCGGAGGCTCCAACGAGCGGAGGCTCCAACGCGGTATAGCCTGCTGTTGGCACTTTCCGCACATGGTTTGTCTTTCGCGTCGGATTAGCCTGTGACGCCTTGCCGCCTATGGAGTGCAGCTTCAACACGCAACAGCCTCATGGTGGTGGGAGGGAAGGAGAGGGGGGGGGCAGAGGGCAGCCGGTCGGAACTGTTTTGTATGTGGGGGCATGCCAGGCATGTTCCCACTGGTATAGAACCTGTGAGGGCCCAGCCTGGGCCCAGCCATATCCTCCTCGCCGCAGCTGTCCTACAGAGGCTGGAGCTGTCCCGAGCCCCGGCGTCCGCCCTGACCCCCGAGCACCCGACGCGAGTCACGGAGTGTTGAAAATAATAGTTTGTATTTCACTCTGTCACTTTTTATAGCAACAGCTGTTTCTAATTATATTTTCTATTACTTTATGAGAGTGCTTGTTGTTTTTTCCGTTTGTTTTTGTTTACTCCATTCAGCGATTGTCTTGTTTTTTTTAGAATAACGTTCGTAATTTTAGCCCACGCTAGCGCTAAATTTAGCGCTTGCGTTAGCTCACGCGACGTAACAGAGTTTTAGAATAGCGTTTCTCCGCCGCGACGCAAAGCCCAAGCATCTCGCGCTTGCAACTCCACCAGGATACAGTCACGATTTTTATTTCACACACTAAAAGCTGTAACTTGAGAAAAAAACAAGCTTTTTGGTCCGGAGTAACAATTTTACATTTGTTTAAACGTGAGAATCCGACGCGAGCGGTCGACCGGTCGTGTCCGCATGCGTCACCTCGGCAAGAGTGCACTGACCTTCGCCGATAAATGTTCGCTCGTCGCAAGCATCAAGTTGCCGGTGATCGTTGCCCACCTTAATGGGTTTTCCGAACCGAGTGCAATGTCGTCCCGTATTGAAAATCGGAGTCGCGAGGATGCCGCCGAGGTCGCACTCACGACGCCGCCAAAGCGGCCCCAGCCACGGTCCAGGGGGCCGCCATTTTTTTAACTGTGCTCGTCTTGGCTTCAGCCGACTTCTCATCACGAATCCTCCTTGGAGGAGCACAAATACGTACGCACGCAATTTCTGAGAAATAGCGTGCGCTAAAATAGCGCGCGCAAAGCGCAAAACGTGGTTTGCGTTCGACGCATGCGCAGTGGCGACGACGCTATCCTTTGCGTACGCAAAGTTTAGCGTGCGCTATTCTAAAACTCCCTATTGAAGTAGTAGCCGCAAGATCGCCATCGTCGTCACGACTCCTTTGTTCTCGCTCACTCGCCTCGCACAGTCGGCGCTCCCAGGTTCGCGCGCTTTTTTTACAGTTATCGTTTACCACCACGTCGTCGTCCGCGGCAAAGTGAGTATGCGAAGTTGTGTTCATTTTAGCCGGTTGATGTACTGTTTATGTACGAATTCGGATATGCCGCCATTTTGTATGTAAGTGTGGCGAAGTGTGGTTCTTGTCCGTATTGGATCTGCTGGTTTCGTGTATCATGCCGCGCTCGCTAGGCGCATACGCTTGTGAAAAAGCTGCTCGAGAAACAAGAAGAACTCTTGAACTTCTTGGGTACGCTGGCGACGACGGCGCACAGGAGACAGAACATGAGGGTGTTCAAAATTCTCCCGAGCTACCTCCGAGATCCGCCGCCGTTGAAGATACCAGCGAGCACTGCCGCCAAGAGTCCAGGCGCGAAGAAGATTGCGATAAGGCCTGTTCGTTCGGTGAGTTTGTTGAAGGCGGCCTGCCAGGTCTGGGTGCTTCCGAGTGCAGCGAGGCTGAAGAAGGTACAGGCACGCCGGCCGGGTTCCAAGACTCGTTGCGAGAGTGGGCAATAGATCATGGAATTAAGAGAAGGCCACTGACAGCTCTCCTCAAGCTTTTAAGAAGTCGGGGTGGACTGTCCGACCTACCGAATGATGGACGCACGTTGTTACAGACACCTCGCAGACCACATGAGCAATTCCCCATCAGAACTGTGGAACCAGGGAAATACTGCCATTTTGGACTGGCTGCTGGGTTGCAACATGCATTGTGTCACGTAGAGAAGTTGCCAGCTGTACTTTCCCTCACTTTTAACATAGACGGCTTGCCCTTGTCCAAGAGCTCCAAAATGCAACTCTGGCCAATTCAGTGCTTGGTTGGTGGGATTGATGATGTAGCACCATTCCTTGTTGGTGCATTTGCGGGGCACTCGAAGCCAATGTCTTCAAACGACTTCTTAGTTACTTTCGTTGAAGAGCTGCAGGCACTGCTTTCACAAGGTGTCACTGTCAATGGCAGTCTCGTACAAGTCAAGGTTAGGTCCATCATTTGTGATGCTCCTGCACGAGCCTTCATAACAATGACGAAGGGTCATGGAGGCTACAGTGGTTGCCCAAAGTGCACGGTCGAGGGCTCTTACTTGGATGGAAGAGTAGTGTTCCTTGACATGAACTGCCCATTACGCACAGACTTAAGTTTCAGGCAGCAGCATGATGCAGAACATCACAAAGGAGAGTCCATCCTGTTTAACCTGCCTATCAACAGTGTGCACGATTTGCCCTTGGACTATATGCATCTTGTGCTGCTTGGGGTCATGAAGAAACTGCTTTCATTGTGGACTTCAGGACCACTCGCTGTTCGCTGGGGGCCGCTAAAGCGGCATGCTTTTAACGAGAAAAGCAAGCAGCTGCGTCCTCACATTCCAAGCGAATTCCCGCGAAAGTCTCGAGGACTAGATGAAATGGACCGCTGGAAGGCAGTTGAATTCAGGCTTGTTCTTTTCTACACTGGACCTTTGCTTCTGAAGCTCTGCCTGACAGATCGCCTCTACCAGCATTTTTTGCTCCTCCATGCTTCTCTCTCAATACTTGCCAACCGACAGCTTTGTCACCAGCATGCCAACTATGCTGGTGAACTCCTGAGGTGTTTCGTTTCTGATTTTGCTGAGTTGTACGGAGATCACCATGTATCTTTCAACGTACATGGCCTTATACACCTTGCCTCTGATGTTCAAAGGATGGGGAGCTTGATTCCTTCAGTGCATTTCCCTTCGAAAGCAACATGCAAGTGTTGAAGAAGCAGCTTCGCAAGCATGGGAAACCTTTGGAGCAGCTGTGCAATCGAATTGCAGAGGCACGGACAAAGACGTGCAGAAAGTCCTCTGATGGTGGGAAACTTGTGGACCTCAGTCATCCTCACTGTGGAGGGCTGCTGTTGTCGGAATGTTGCCCTCCTGAGTACCGGATGCTAACATGTGGGAACTTTAGAATTTCTCTAAGTGAACGGGACAATTGTTTCTTGCAAGATGGCCATGTAGTCATTGCCAGGAACATAGCGCACATGAAAGGCTCAAATGAGCCATGCATAATTGGCCAGGAGTTTCTTGTCAAAGAAGAACTGTACTCTGCACCCTTTGAATCCTCAAGACTTGGCATTTCTGTTGTTTCACACCTGTCTGAGCTAAAGCCATGGCCTTTGCGTAACATCCAGAAAATGGTGAAGTTGCCTTGGGACAGCAAGTTTGTTACTTTGCCAGAACTGCACACTGGTTAACGTCCCGGAATTTGTTACATCATGCGGACTTTGCGGCCTGGCCTAGACAGCAAGTGCAAACAACATCTGTTTCGTGCATTTAGGTTAGTGTTAATTCAAGAGCTAAACTTTCTGAAACTTTCCGTGGAATGTTTAAATTTAGATGACTTGTTTTCATCGTATGCAGACCGCTTGCTTCCTAATGAAAATATCTGACAACATTTTCTATGTGCTAGTCTCCAATTGTCAGTAACCAAAGGTTTCTTTTTTTTTACAGATGCGATATGCCATTGTTGAGTTCTTGGGCCTTGAGCAGGTTGAGGTCGTACCAGCCTTGTGGGTCGACGATGACCGCTGTGCATGGCCAAAGCATATCAAAGGAGATAAAGTGACAGCAATGGTGAGGAAGGCAGCACCGCCAGATGCATTGTGGCAGCAGTTTGATGTGTCTGTCAAAGGGCTGTTTGGTATGTACTATTTCAAGGAGCATGGGAGCCTTCCTTGGAACCTGATATGATACAAGAAAGCTGACACAACCAACTCTTACTTTTAGCAACATACGAAAAAGCACGAAAAAAGCTTGAACGCAGCCAGTACACCTCGGACCTAAGCAGCGACAACGAAATGCCCCCAGGCAAGAGAGTGAGAAGGCCGCCTCCCCAATGGTCAGAGTCTGATGCTGACCCAGCACCAGCAAGGCCGACTAAGAAAGTTCAACGGAGAGTTCCCACAGTTCCAAGTGATTTTCCCCCAGGTAATTTGACCAGGATCTGACTCCTGTCTGATGCTGTTGAATGACAATGTCATAAATAAGCATAGTCTGCTGCAACCGAGGTGCAACCCAAGACACTTATTTTCCAGCCATGGTCTCTTCTGTTCAAATGCAGAGTAGCAGCTCTTCGGGGAGTGAAAGTAAGCACACCTCAAGTTTAGTGTGTTTTTCATAGCGTCTCTCGTGCCGTTAATGCTATGCTTTCCTATTCAAATGCGTGATATTTGATAGAAGCTTGACTGTGGTTTTGTGTATATGAGGTCCTGACAAAGCTAGGTATGTACCCAGGGCAATGCAGAAGTCACTAGCCGACGCTAGTGCCACAGATGGCACTAGCGTCGGCTTCCATGCAAAGCATTTCATGCTCATACCTACCCTCGGGGAGGAGATAGACTGCTCTATTTTTATCTCTGTGTTATGACAGTCTTAGCAAAGTTTGTGTCCCTAAATTTTATATATAATTTTCTCTTGTTAATTTGGTGCTGTACTCCAGATCATGCAATGTTTGCATAATCTGATGGCCATCAATAGCCAAGTCTTTTCTTTTTTTCTTTGTTTTCGTTACGCTTTAGATGCAGGCAACCTGCCTGATCACCCAGGGAGCAGTTCTGATGACCCCTGTGTTCACGGTAAGAGCCTTTTGTACTGTCTATTTTTGAATTTTCCAAAAAGAAAAATCCTTACCACTTTAGGTTGCAATTAAAGGTTCCCTCTCGCCTGTTTCTAATCCAAAGAGAAATATTCACTATCAAGTTCTTAGTGCAGATATGGACAGCTTTGAGCAGAGCATTACTTCCCACTGCTTTTGTGCACTCTACAGGTGACAGGCAGTCACGAGCATCCTCTTTTGAAGCCTTCAATGACTCCAACCTTACAGACATAGGTAAGCATTTAAAATAGCATGCCATTTTTTCCGGACCGTAGTCTGTGGACTATACATGCCTAGAAAGCTGATATTTTACACTGCGGACTATCTGAGAACATGAGCATATACCTATGTTCCCAGGTTTCTAAATTTATGTCCATTCTTTTGCAAAAACCCACTGCTACTAGCAAAGCCTGCTTTGCTTGTAAGAAATTAATTTAAAAGTAATTAAATTATATTTACTGTATGCAGTGTAAAACATATTTAAAGGTGGCACAAGATATGAAATCAAGCGAATGTTTTGCTCTTGTATTCAACAATACAGTTTATTTCATTTTTCATCCTATACTATCTGCAACTTATAAGCAAGTTTCAGGCAAGTAACATGTTTTTTTTTGTTTTTTTTCAGTTACAGACATCGGGGGCTCACAAGAATCAGTCTCTTTTAATGAAGGTATTGTTAAATCTTCAAGCCCTCTCTGAGTAGTTAACGTTGGGGCTGGGAAATTAATTTAATACATTAAAGGCTCACTAAGTCTCAAGTGATTAATCGTTAACTTGAATTTAATGTCAGTTGAGCAGGTTGATCTACTGGCAATTGCCCCGTTCAAACTTCATCACACTCTGTAGTTGACAATTTTTGTAAAAATTGGTGTCTTACTGACAATGTGTCAAAAATATACATAGGCTTTTCTAAATGCTACATATTAGAAAGCTCTCCGAGAATAATTGAAATATTCAAAGATAGGTTGGCATCCATATTTTAAGCTCTGGCACTTATGTCAAGCTTCACTGCTTTGCACCAATGTTGTAGGGTGAACCTTCACTGTTTTGAACAGGCATACCCTGAGAAGTTGCCGACGCGGTTGAACACCTCTGTTTCATGGTCCCGCGGAAATTCTTCTTTTATAGGTTTAATGTCATTGGATACAATTCATTATAGGTTGCCTCATAATTTTATATTGTGGTGCCAACGAAACAATATTGACCTATATGCGAATAGCAATGATACACAAATATCCTGAGTGTTATTGATACTTGTGAATTTCTAGGGCATCAGGCAAGAGGGAGAGAGGATCCACAAGACCAGGGTAACTGCTTTTAGCATTTATACTGCAACAGTTGCATCCAGTGGACCTTTTCTGCATTAGAGCCTAAGTTCATATAAATGTATCAGACAGTGAAGGCTTGGCACAAGGCATTCTTTCTACACAGCTAGGCCAATTGATAGAGAGACAGTCCAATATAAATTTTGTCATGATCGGATAGTTAAGCAAATAAGGCTGAAATTTTTCATTGGTATATAACTCTTGCGTCCTTTGTACCTTTCACACTATTTGTTTCTTCTTTAACTATACAAAGAGGGCCAAAGAAATCTAACCCACTTTAAGAAAATCACAAAAATCAGTTTCACATTTATAGACACTGTAATTTACAACATGTTTTCAGCTAGGCAGTGAATTTGTTTTATAAACATTTTGAAACAAAAGCTTTCCTCAGTAAGTTGCAAATAAAAATAGCAAAAGTTGCAAATAACAATAATAAATATCCTATCGTCTAGCATGGAGTTAAGCCTATTCCAGACCGGAGCTGAAAAACATTGTTGTGGGGCATTTATCAGATGAACTGGGTGACGAAAGCAAAGTGACAATGGTCTCCTTTCCTACACTACCTGTGTTAGCTTCCTAAAATGCCCCAATGGCCTGCAACAACGTTTTCAAGTTCCGATCCGGAATAGGCCTAAACCCATGTATGTCCATAAAAAATGCAGTTTTTATTAATATCTTTTTACTGATAACAGTTTTTTTTTCACAATAAACAAATTTATTACCTAGGTGGACCCTTGTAGTAAATTAGACTATCACAGGATGAGAGACTGATTTTTATATTTTACTGCGATAGCAGTTATTGGGAGCCTTCCAATAAAATCCTCCCTACGCCTATCACAAAACAATCGTGGTTCTGTGATGGCCTCCTAGATGGTGCTATGGTCCCGCTGGATCTACGCAAAAAACAAGTGCAGTTCTGCAGCCGTCTTCTAGATTGCATTACGGGTTCCATCACTCTACACTCTAGTTCCAGCATACAATGGCAGCGCCCTTCCTCGCTAGCTTTCCGGTTTGCCTGGGTATGTTGCATGCTCATTCTAACTTCCATTGTGTTGCATTGCGTGGCGGTCTTCTGAATGATGCACGACGCATATACGATGTAATTGCATAACATTCCTAAACGTTCTATTGCATTTCCGCTGTTCTCACAGTGATTCATGTCACGCCTCAGTGTGATTATGACAACTTTTTTAATGTGGGTTAGATTCCCTTGGCCCTTGCTGTATATTTACATAATGAATTCTTAGCATGTGACAAAATATTTTGTAGTTCGTCGTTGTTCAATTTTGAATTCAGCCTCTATATACTTTTATGTTTATTGGTGAATCATGCAATGCCTTATATGAATGATCATGTAAATTATGTTTTAATTAATTGTTTCCTTTATAGAACAAGGGTTCAAGCAGCACGTCTTGAGGCTCCTCAACATCGTCCGTTTCACGGTCCAGCAACATGGGGAAATGCTGAACAAGCTCTGTGAAGTCCTTCCAAGCCATGCAGTCGTCGTACGCCCCCGTCTCGTCGAACAACCGTTCAACAAGCTAGACGACCTCCTTGCCTTCGACAAGACGTTGGTGAACGAAAAGGCGGCGATGCTTGTGAGCACTTTAATACAGCTACACAGAGTCAACAATGCAGCATTTTCTAAAAGAAAGTGCTATACACTGCAGGGCAGTTCAATGAATGTCTACCTACACGTGATGAGATTCTCTCTAAATGAACCCGAGTAGAACTGCCAAAATTTGGCAACTTCGTAAATTGCCTTTTAAAAGTCTGGCTGTGCTTTGGGTTCTACATCTGCATGGCATTGTGATGCAACAGTTGCATATGGCTGTAATATCTGAATGCATGGCAACTCTGTCATGCATCTTTTTGCTGCATGGTTCCACCATAAAAGGAACTATGCAGCATATTGCTTTTAAGCAATATCTTCATGTCTTATACAAGGTGTTTCAGCTAACTGGTGCCAAGGAGTAAAAAAAACAAAAAAAAACGCTGGTGCATGCTAAGCCTGTTGAACCAGCACAGTATTGTTCACGGTCCTACAGGCCGAGTCATAATATTTTTTGCGATGCGACTGGAAAACCTGGAATTGTCAAGGAATTTTGGATCATCTGGGAAAGTAAGAGAATTGTCAGGGAAATCGTCAAGACTCTGGCCAAATCAGGGAAAAAGGCCAGTGCGAGTGATGCGGTGGTGTGCAATGAAGCCCAAGAGTCGTGCATTGACGTGGCTGCGCTAAATAACATTGCCAGGAACTTTGTTAAACATGTTAAAACATGACCTTTTTTATAGCAACATAAAGACAAATTTCATTACATTATTTTAAATTGTGAGCTTATTCATATATTATGTGTTTAATAGCAGTTGTAATATTTCAACACTTCTGTAACGGTCGGGGAATTTGATCGAAATAGTCAGGGAAAACCTGAAAAAGTCGGGGATTTAAAGAAAATATTTTGCTAGACACCGCGGTTCATTAAATAACTTTTTAAATATATATTTGGGTGCAAACCCCCAATACAAACATTGTAGAGCATGCTGAGATACTCCTAATCAGGTTGTTTCCATGAGGATGGCCTTTGTGTGTCTAATTTTATTAAGCTCTAATGAAGGCACACGAGATTCTTAAAAAATCTCACGTGGCTATCTGCTAGCGTGCTGTGATGTTATCTCTGTTCTACCCTACCTTTACTAAGATTATTCAGTCCAAACATAAACACTGTCATGCATTTTATGCAGGTCCAAGAATTGAGGGAACTCGGAGGGAAAACTGCCAGCAAGGCGGCAAAGTCCATGCTAGCGCACCTGCTCGGCGACCAACTAGCTGCACAGTTTTCGTGGGTGGGCCGGAAAGGCAAACAGAATTTCTCGTCCTTGAGGACTGCCACTGCAATTGTGGGTAAGTTAATATATCTACACTTTCTTTTCTATTACTCAGGCCAGTGGCGAAACATGCATGCCCCTCCAATTAATCCGAGCCTGGCCCAGCATCTTGTTGATATCAGCCCCCCCAGAAAGGTTGTCTGTAATCTGGGCCTGTCCATAATTAGGCTTGCGAGATTAAAGGGGTGCTGGACTGAAATTTGTATTTTACAAACCAGGGCAGCAAAACCGTCAGACAGGACACTGCGAACCCCCGAAACATTACTCGTACAGCAATATCTCAAGCGAATGGCCGTATTTTTTAGGGGCGCGTGACATCACATTTCTAGCTAAAAAATTTTGGAGGATAGGAAGCAGGCTTGCTTGTGCAGCAGGGAAGTGAAGCCCCCCCCCCCTTTCCAAAAAAAGAAAGAAAAAAGAAGCAAGGAATGCATCGTCGCACGCCTAGTTGCTACATGAATTTAGCCACCCATTCGCTGTATGATTCACGAATAATGGTTTCTAGCGTCCCACCTAGTTTTGTGATATCAGTTATTTCTGTTCAGCATCCCTAATACCTATATTCATTAAGTTTTATGCTTGTTATGGTCTTTGTCAGCTTTATCCCAACATAGCTTTCACTGCTTCGAAATAAATTTGTCCACCCTTTATCTGAAAAGGATGCAGATGGTCAGTGGATGTTCTACAGCTGTGTCATCTAAGGCAATCAATAGGGAGGGAAGTGCATGCGACCCATCTGGCCCGAATGCCCAGAAAAACTAAACATTTGTTCTGTGCCGGGGTTTAACCTCGGGGCTCCAACAGTCTTTTTTATCTGTTGGTGGACCTTCTTTACAAAAATTGTTTTTATAACAATAAGCAAAAATGCATCTATTTCTCCAATTGTTATCAAACTGGCTGTCGAAAGTCCAGACATTGGGTTGATCTATTGACGACGCAGTATTCAATGGGAACACTCACATTCAATTGTGTGAGGCATCACAGGTATTATGTTATTCATACACACTTATTAATTTCAGCTGCTGGAAGGCAGCTGCCGGGAGGAAAGGATGCCATAGAAGAAGCCATCAAGTCGTGGCTCCGTCACGCACCTGAGCGCATGGCCGGGAAAAAAGAAAACCGAAGAGAAGTCGACCAAGCTGACGGTATGCTTCCTGCCAGTCTGTAGTGTAAGGCTTCCAAAGCTTTGTCGCTATAGATGCCTATGGGCTACAGCATGCGAGGTCATCATTATTTCATGGGCAGTGCTTCCTTCAATAAATTATTGTAATTAATCGTTCATATAACTGCCACAGTATTTCTTTATTACAGTAGAATGTTGGGCATCTCCCAGTTGGGGCAGTAGCTACGCCGTTTCAGAATGGCTGGAGATTGTGTGCTGAATTCCCTGCCAAGGCAACTGCATTTTCATGAGGGTAGATCCTCAGATGCCTAGGAATATCTAGAGCGTGCCACCGTGGCATTTCCTATACCTCATAGCTGTGCCGAGTCATGATCATATTTAATTTTTCATCTTGATGTATAATACACCTGCAATAAACCATTTATTGCTAGTCTACTTTTTGGCAGAGTAGCCTTACAGTTAGAAAATTGCATACACATGGAAATGTAGAATAAAGACGGTCCTATTACAAGGTGCGCACTTGTACTACTCACGGTTAGTAGCTGCCTTATTGGCCCTGTTGCAAGGTGCCAGCCTATGTTTTGGTTTCCAACGATCTTATCTTGTTCAATGGGGTCCAGCACTTCTCTTCACACACATGGTTTCAATCTAGTTCATGGAAGTCGGTGGATAGTAAAAAATCCGTGCTAGGACCAAATGATGCCTGTGTGCTTGGAATTTGATTTCAGTGTATTTGGTTATTAATATGTTATTTCAAACTTTCTATATTCACAATCTGTCCTCGTGTTCAGGGAACGCTTCTCTTAAACACAACTTTTTCCAATAATACTACCGTAAAATTCCGAGCAAGCGCCCCCCTGCACGCAAGTCAAAATTGCCTGCAAAGTAGGGGGGCGCTATCCCGGAACAGCGCCAAAATTCAAAATGGCGACGACAAAATTTTTTGGCAGAAAAAAAAAAGCGCAGTGCACACAGATTTTATATTTTATTTTTCTGAGAACAGACTTTATTAGGCCAAAGATTTGTCACTGCTATGTTAATCACTTTCAAAACCATCAAAAACTCCTCAGAGTCGGCCGCAAAAAAAAAAAAAAGTTCGCAGCATTTTGCAATGTTTTCCAACTGCATGCCGTTGGCTATTTTGTCAGCCTCTTCAGAAAGAAGCCGGGTTGCTAATGGCTCATTCTGCACTTCTTTCGCGCTCCAGGTATTAAAAGAGCGCGTCGTCCATGTATTCACTGAGCACCGACGCGCTGTTACTTAGCTTTCGTCGAACTTTGGCTTTCCCGTAGTTTCACTGTAGCAAATTGTCAAAATTCTTGTCCCATTCCCGTATCCGGTCGAGCTTGATGTGTCGAGCCGTCTGGTGTACGTCTTTCCCGTTTTCACAATGCCATTGGACGACCTCGATTTTCTTTGCCATTGTGTAAGAATGCATAGCCGACCGGACACCCCCAAAACAAAGCGACAATGGCGCGTAGTGACCGGGCTGATCGGGCTGCAAAGTAGGATTGGATTGGATTGAATTCTTGGACTGAACTTCACAGGCCAGTGTTGCCAGGGCGCGGTCAGCGCGGTGCGTGATACGGGTGCGGAGCGGGGAGGGGGCGCTTTCCCGGAACGGCGCGGAAATGTGAAATTAGCGGTGAAGTTGGGGGGGGGGGGGGCTCTTGCTCGGGTGGGGGCGCTTGCCTCGGAATTTTACGGTATACTATTCTGTTTGTATTCATGAGCCAGACGTGCAAGCAATACATTGTTCGGATCAAAATAAAAATTTCAAAAATGTTTGTATCGAAAATTATTTAGAAATTTTGATGTGTGTTTTTCAGAAATAAGTTGGTAGTGGAAGAGTAAGAAGGGACTGTGTATGACTGTCATATAGGACCTAAAACACCACATTGTACTTTTTCAGCACATTCTTGTTTGTGCAAACCTTTTTGTGTGTCGCCTGGTTAAGACACTTGTCATTCCTCAGATTGCCATCTATAAGCCACCATCGTGCTTGTTTAGCATGGCCTCTTCAGCCTTTTAGTTCAATGCATAGCAGCTGAAGTTATTCTGTTGACTGGTCATTTTCTCACTTTTATGGAGCACACCATAGTTATTTATACTCACTTAACCTCAGTTAGAAGGGCTAGTATGCAAGAAACACCAAAATAAACTCTAGTGACTTTTTTCTTTGAATTTCCAGATTCCGAGTAAACGGAGCCAGCAACCGGATCTGCAACACCGTCCGACGACTGCAGCAAGCCGCACCAAGGCATTTACTTGTCTTTTTATTTTTATTTTGAAGTAGTGACAATGTTTTTTGTTGTTTTATTCATTGGAGAGGCCACTTCTTTGTTATCTAAGTGCAACTTTTAGTCATTCACAGCTTGTTTGTAGTTTGGTTGTCTAATTTTCTTGGACCTTTTACCTCCCGATATGCCAGCAAGGAGGCTGAGCATAACAGCGTCCAACACTGCCGTGTGGCCCATAGTTTGTCTCCATCTAAAGTGGACCGCAGCAGACGCTTTAAGCCATCGCACCAATCTATTTGCAGAGGCGTGACATATAAACTTGCAGTTGAATGCCAGATTATGTGGCGCTTGTAAATGCCCGTTCACATTTTTGCAACCGAGTAAGTCCAAGAAAGACAAGACCGATTTTTAAGCCTCTTACAACGTTTTAGGACCGGATGCGCTGCTGCGGAGCTGGTCCTAAGACGTCGTAAGAGGCTTAAAAGCTGGTCTTGTCTCTCTCGGTCGTACTCGGTTGCAAAAGTGTGACCGGGCCTTTATGTGTCAATTTCTCCAAGCTAGATTGTCTTGGGCGGCTTGTAGCGCCCGCCTCTGTTCATTTTAGGATGTGACAAAGTGTTTGAACTCTGACAGTGTTGAGCATTCTAGTCTTCTAGGGAAGGGCGGGGAAAATGTGCTTTTCATTTTCACTTCTGTTTTCTGAATAGTATATAAATTACACTGAGCAACATTTATTTCTCCTAGGTGAAGGAAGCTTAACGAGATAAGTCTATGGGAAGTTGACTGCTTTCATCTGAATGAAGCTTTTTTTTTATCAAATTTACCACCTTTCTTTACAATTTATTGAGAACATTTTGTTTAGTGTGTTAGTTTTGCCCCGTGGTTTGGGAGTTATTTCATCCATGCTCTTTGTGAACCCATGTTTTGTGTTCTGCTATGTTTATACCGTTTTGTACTTGCCTACATGTGATTCTGAGTGTTGTGAAACTTTTTTTCTGCTTTTTATGACTGAATTTGCATATACTTTAGTGTTATAAAATTAAAGGTTGATAACTAGTGACACTGCTTGAGAATGTGGCACAACGGTGAAGCGTTATTGTTCCTACTCTTGTGATTCATTTTAAACTGTGATATCTGCACGGGCTGCATTTCAATTGTTTTGTGTCAATTTGCGTGGATACCTGCTTACCTTATTTTTACCAGGGTTCCGTCAGGTACAAGAAGTATCTACGATATGATGTTCTCCTGCTAGTCTGAATAAAATGTTATTCCTTGCAACACCCAAATACTTTCTTTCCATATGTATCTGAGGCTTTGATAAGGCCACATTTTTATCTTTCAGGAAGAGCTCTTCACCAAAAATGCATTATATATTTCCTGTGCTAATGCTTTCCAGTAATCAAAGTGACTGTATGCCACTAAACATTTGGGCTGGGAATTCTATTCTAGAAATGTATTTATTCATGTATGGCACTTTACTGTGGAATTGTGCATTGTGTTTGTACTCATGTTTCCTTCTTTCATTGTTGGTTGGAGGCTGCAGATTGAATTTCTGAACATCACGGGGATACTAATATATTCACGGTTTTAACGACACTACACTGTGGTGGCAGGCTGTTTTGGATTACTTCTTTTTCAGTGTGATATCACCATCTTAATATATTGACATTGAAGCGAACTGCCAGCTGCTTTGATGTTAATACATTAGGGCTGTGATATCACTGAAAATTAGTTGCCCACGACAGACACCCTACCACCGTAAAGTGGTGTCGTAGAAGTCTGGCATATATTGCTGCTGTAGTGATGTATAGAAATCCAAAGGTGCAGCCTAGCCTACTGAAGAAACGAAACTTGAATGCAAACACACTACACAATATTCGAGTGAAGAGACACATGAATTGGTGCATTTCCAGAATAGAATGCACACTCCAAATTCTTAGTAGCAGCATCTCGGTCGCTTTGATCACTGGAATGCATTGATCAGCAGCCTGACCAGTAGCCCAGGTCAGCTCCCCTGAAAATAAACAGGATGTCCCACAGGCATCCCCTGGACATCTGAACAGAAAAATCGGATGTCCGAAGGACGTCCGAATATCCGGTTTCGACGTCCGTGGGATTTTTGTTGGTACATCAATTTCTTTGCACGGGACCATCCTACGGATGTCCCTAGTACGTCCCCGGGATGTTCGTGGATCTCCTACGGACGTCCAAATGTCTGTTGGCGGATGTCCAGCGGATGTCCGCCGAACATCTGAGGTCCAATGGGCATGGTTGAACTAGTGTTTATAAAGCAAGTTGTGTTTATGTAGATGTTATTACATGAAGTATTGTCCTGAGAAATTAAGGTCAATCAAGATCAAGCAAAGGAAACAAAATTTTGTATCTGAATAGTTTAATTTGTGTTATAGCTTATTCAAGCAGAGTCATAACGGCAACGTACATCTTTAATAAAGACTAGAGTCACTAAATAAGCTATGCTTCCAGAGTACCGCATTCCTTTTCTTTGGCATTTTGCCGACAATACAGTCGCTCTATTCAACAATATTCTGGTTCGCTGCGGCATCATTGGACAGCAGCAGTCACGTGAGTCGCTATCATCATCATCGCCTTTTTTCAACGCCACCATCTTGGGTCTGGCGATCCTCTGCCTGCTGCTGTTTACTGCTCGCGCACGCTGAAGTCCCTCGCTCAGCACGCGCGTTTTTCGTGTTACGTCGAGATACGAACAACACGACTTTGATTCGCTGTCACAGCTGCGGCCGCGGCAGCTGGCGCAGGCGACGGCTACAGCTCGGCTTGGCTCAGCTACAGTCACTCCTCCATTTGCGCGCGGACCCAAGATGGCGGCGCCGAACGCGCTTCAGACGCCATGTTTGGGAGTTTCGGTACTCTGAAAGCGTAGCTTTATTTAGTGACTCTAATAAAGACTGCCGTTGTTCAACGACCATGGCTGGTTGCCGATGATCGAACCACGGGAGCACGAGCACATCTCGCGCACCTCAGAGTTCACAAACCGGTCACGCCCGCCGGTCATGCAACAACGGCATTGTTGTATGACGCAACAACGATCACTATATTGCATTCTTTCCCCTCAGGTGGGACAGTTCCGTAGCGGATGACTGGACGTCACTTTCGTGTTGATCTTCTGAGCGGCTGCTCCGGCTGAGCCGCTGATGATGGCCCAACCTGAGGAACAGGTCTTTTTCGGTTTCGCCTGGCAGGACATGCTTGCGGTGTTCCATGTCCAGGCGCAGCCACTGCTGGCAGCGTGACGTCGTAGTCAACGTCAGCTTCAAGGCTGTCATCCCTGTCAAGCCAAGCCTTCCTGAGGTGATCACGATGGCGGCGATGAACTTCTCGATTGGCCAGCTGGACCTTGTAAGAGAATGGCCCCGTCACTGCAACAACCCTTTCTGCTTTCCATCGTGGTCCCTTCTGAAAATTCCGGGCCTAGACGGTGTCGCCTACGTGGAACCGCTTGACCTTTAGTTGATCCGCTCCTAAATCTCTCTGGAGGTCAGGATGCAGTCTGTCCAACGAAGACCGCAGCCTTTGGCCCATCATCAACTGTCCCGGAGTCTTCCCGGTGTCCGAGTAACGTGTCGTGTGCTGCTTAAATAATAAAAAAAAAAAAACAAGTGAAATCTTGCATTGTGTGTCGCCTTGAGTTAGCTTTTTTAAGGCAGAGCTTGATTTCCCTCACCATTTTGTCTGCCCTGCCATTGCTCGCAGGATGGTACGGGACTGTGTAGATGAAACGGACTGCGTTAAGTTTCAGGAATTCTTTCATTTCTGCACTTTTGAACGCCGTTCCGTTGTCCGGAGACTTAATTACGTCCGGGCAACTCATGTGTCGCAATAGTTTCCTCAGCGCCGTAATCACCGCAGCTGATTTCGTGGACGGCATAATCTCGATTTCGGCCCAGTTAGAAAATCGGTCCACCACAATGAGGTAACTTCCACCTCAAACAGGTCCAGCGAAATCTACGTGCAGGCGGCTCCAGGGCTGTTCTGGCTTTATCTAAAAGTGAACAGGTGCTTTGGGATCGCTCTGCCTGTTTTCCTGGCACTGTTGGCAATGGCGTACAAAGTCCTCAATTGCTTGATCGATTTTAGACTACCAAATGTACGCCCTGGCCGACGTTTTCATAGCTGTCAATCCTGGGTGGTTGGCATGAAGCAATTGTACGACCTTCCTTGTGGCTTGCTCGGTAATGACCACTCTATTTCCCCACAGAATACAATCTCGATCCAAGGAAAGTTCTGCGCGTCTCACCTCAAAAGGTGCAAAAGATTTTCCCAGGGTTTCTCGTGGCCAACCCGAGAGTATCCATTAATAATATTTATTTCGACCCATTGAGGATTGAGGTGTGCTAGAAAGGCCAGTGGCCCGTACCAAACGGCCTAGAACACCAGAATTACATTGAAAACATAACAATAAGAACATAACAGTAACAGTGAAAACATCACATTGAGCAAAGGTGCCGCGCGGCTTGGCGACAAAATGTTCTAATGCAGTCAGGGTCACTCAGGGAGTCGTCATCAAGGCTTCTCATGGAGCGTGGGAGTGATCGCCACAGGTGGATGACGCGCGGCAGAAATGACTGTCTGTGGCGCACGGTACGCGCCAGCATCGGTGCCAGATCACCACTGCGGGTACGAAGGACCCGAGAGGCTAATGGGTGAGGCGCACCGGACGGGTAGAGCACCGTCAACAAGAGCCGGAGGGAAGCTGCTTCTTGTCGTACAGAGAGGGGCCGCCAACGAACTGCCTGGAGTAGCTCTGATGTTCTCATGTCCCTGTACGCACAGGCAGTACGGTTAACCCTGCGTACCACTGCGAAAGCAGCTCGCCTCTGAACGCTCACCAGACGTACCAGTCTAGTGTCTTGGTGAGGGAACCAGATAGGAGCACAGTACTCCAGTTGCGGCCTGACAAGCGCCGTGTAGAGAGCACGCAAAGCGTCCGGTCCAGTGCCACGTGTGGCACGTTGCGAGAAGGCGAGCATTCGCCGTGCCCGGGCGATCACGGCGTTTACGTGTAGATCGAAACTCAGCCTGTGATCTATAGTAACCCCAAGAAGCACCGTCTGAGAGGTTCGCTCCAGCTGCTGGTTGGAGATTTCTAGAATGGGCTGAGCCATGTTTCTCCGAAGACTGCCCGTGATTAACATAGCAGCACACTTTTTTACATTCAGGGGGAGCCGGTTTTGCATAGACCATCTGTCAATTTTGTTGATGTCTTCCTGGAGGTGCCTGTAAGAATTCGAATCTTGAATGGGGTGGATAAGGGTTAGATCATCAGCATAAAGAACAGGTGTAGACTTAAGGTGAGTGGTGACATCATTGATAAACTTGACTCTCGCCAGCGTAAG
>JAZHYW010030799.1:0-13703 GCA_037355805.1 Ixodes ricinus | reverse complement strand
ACGTTTAAATAGGGCAGGACCCGGCATGACGTCATACTCAGCGACGCCGGAAGAACAACCCAATCCCAGACTGCCCCGCGCACCGACGCTCCCTCATCCAAACTAAATTCAACCATGCTCCCATCGTCTGCTCTCCGCTCAGTCGTTAGGCTTAGGCTACGACCACTCCGTGCCTGCGGTCTGCTTCGTCTGCTCGCTGTCGCGGCTAACTTTCGATTCGATCGGCGCACCAAAAGATGTGTCGATCCGAACCCGAATACTCATCACGGCGGAGTGAAACCAACATCTTCTCGAAGCAGAATTTGTACGGCTTTCTCAACCCGCGATGCCCTTCTCAGCACGACGCACACCACAGCGCCTTCTCAGCGTTCGTGCCTACGATCCTTCTCAGCGTTCGTGCCTACGATGACTGACTCGCGATCGCTTTCCAAAGCCGCGCTACGACGATTCGTTCGAGACGACGCTCCAAGCGCGGTCGCGCGGTGTCGAGAGCGTCCGCTACACGCCGACTTCCTAGTCCTACTGGGCAAGCAAGTGTTGGGCTCGAAATCTCGCCTGTTCGACGCCGATTCAGTCGGTGCGTCGTCTAGAGCGTCTCAACTCTAGTCACTTACTTTCTGCTGGGCAACCAGGCGTTCGTTTATAACAATCTCATCCGATTCCGACCATACCGGTTTAAAAGTCTCCCGTTAAGCGCTGTTTCAAATAACAGTGGGTGCCGCCGTTACTTTCGGTGCACACAATCGCGTTGCCACGGAAATGCCATGGCAACGAGGGTTGTTTGCACCGAAATTAATGGCGGCGCCCACTCACTAGGCTTCCCATTGGTCAAGAAATGCTCGTCGCGGCTCGTGGCCACGCCTACTTCCGTTACACTTCGCTCCATGCACTGGGTATAGGGACGCCACCTCCTGCCCATTATAACCTCCTTGATGCTGCTGCACGGATTTCCAACCGTCTGAGGCTTTTTTGAGAAGTTCGCAAGTGATGTCATGTACGCGAAAGAGTGCGAATCGTTTGATGACTGAAAATGTGAAATGTCGGCAAAAATCTTGAATAAAAACGATGTATTTGCGTTTGGCTATTTTGGGCTATTTTTTGTTTAGGGGTTTGGCTATATTTGGGCTATATCCCCCGGCCGTTTGGCGGTTTTCTGGTGGGACCATCTGGCAACACTGGATCAGTAGATGAATCTTCTATTCTAGAACGTGCTGGGAAATCATAGCAGCACACGACAAAATTCACAGTCATTAATAGTGGTCTACGCGGAACGATGAACTTCCAACACGCCAACCACGTCGACGATCAGAGCTGACGCCATGTTTTTCAGCAGATAGCAGGAACTGCGACCGACATGGAACATGCGCGGCCGAGTTCTCCTCGACCTGTGTTTTGTTTTTCGGTGCGGTCGTTCCCTTCGTTTCCAAACCTAGCAAAAAAGTTCAGCCGGGCCCAACTCTTTGCGTTGCGAACGAACGCGAACAAAACGGCCGTTTGGCGCTTCGTTGCCATCACAACTCGTCGTTCCAACCGGTTGCATTTGTTCGTAAGCGTAGCGGTCCCTCTGAACGCAAGTGTGTGAACAGGCCTTGACGCTGCCCGTAGTCGTTGTGAAAGATAACGGAAAGATGCTTCCAAAGCTGCTTGGACGAAATTGGCTAGAGCGCCTAAAGCTGGACTGGCACAGAATTGCCCAGGTTACCACGGAAGGCCGGGCTCAAGCACTGCAAAGGAAGTACCCTTCCGGGTTCTCGAAGTCGCTGAGCACCATAAGTAATTCGAAGCAAATGTCTTGTTAAAGTCTGGTTCGGTCCCCGTTTTTAGCCATGCTAGAGCTGTTCCGTGTTCTTTGCAAGAGCAGGAAAAAATAACTTCAGCAGCATGGCAGAAATGGGCATGCTTCCACAGGTAGCGCGCAGTGAATGGGCGACACCGCTTGTCGTCGTCCCAAAGGAAGTTGTGACGGCCTGGAGCTGAGTCGGTTGGTTTCATATGCTTCCTTGAATACCAGCTGAACGTAGAGGAAAAGCTAATGAGATAAGAAAAAGAACTAGACTGCTGGACTATCAACCCTTTAATAAAAAACTTCCTTTTCCTCGAGAGGTATCTTCATCTTCATCTGTCGGATCTTAGATTGAAAAACTTCCCTTTCTTCGTCACTAACCATAGAGTTAACCTCTTCTTCTGCTGACAGATCTTAGAAAACTTTCTTTTTCCTCCTCTTCGTAATGATATGTGAGGCGCTCTGCAAGCAAGTGCGACATAAGCCAGAGAAAATATAACCAACGAAAAAGAAACTCCCAAAGCCTTTCGTAGTGGTACCATATATACACGGGATCACTCATCATCTCAAAAAGATTGCTGGCCGACAAGGCATCCATATCGTGTGCTCAGCATCCAACAAGGCGTACGCCGTGTGCCATAGGGTAAACCGGGAGACCGAGCCAGAACGTGAGGACTACCTGCGGCACTGCGCATTGAACACCCTACGCCCCATGTGAAAAAGGAGTCGTCTACAATATCCCTATGTCATGTGGCAAATGCGTCATAGGGCAAACGGGGAGGTGTATAAACGACCGCACCAGAAAGCATGCAGCTTCTGTTGCCGCGCTAACGTCGGGTGACCACCTTTCGGCGCATTGTCGGGAAGGCAAATGTGCTCCCGACTTCTCAAACGTCACCGTCGTCGCACGACACCGAAAACAGCTTGGGAGGGAGATCCTCGAGTCACTGGCCATTGAGGAAAGTGGTAAAAAATGCGATCAGTGCCGCCTCCGTTGCACTCTTTCCTAAAGAAAAACTATATCTGCGGGGAGCGGCCCCTTGGAGCAACCAAGTAGGGACGATTTCAATGCCAAGAACCGACAGAGGGAGAAGGTGTTACCTCTACGGAGAGTTTCGAGAAAAGGAAGTTTTCTAACCGCTCATTCACACAGAAGCGGATCCGCGCTTGCAAAGCGGTTGCGAGCGCGGTTGTATAAAGATCCAGTACAATTGCACGCGCACTTGATGTCATCGAGTGCGCGTGCAATTGTACTGGATCTTTATACAACCGCGTTCGCAACCGCTTTGCGAACGCGGATCCGCTTCCAGTGTGAATGAGCGGTAAGACCCGACAGCTGAAGAAGAGGTTAACTCTAAGGGTAGTGTCGAGGAAAAGGAAGTTTTCAATCTAAGATCCCACATAGGAAGATGAATATACCTCTACGGATAGTGTCGAGGAATGGGAAGATTTTGTATTAAAAAGCTGATAGTCCAGCAGTGTCGTTCTTTGTTTTCTCCTCTCCTTCGCTTTTCCTCTACGTTCAGCTGGTATTCAAGGAAGCGTCCAAAGAAAGATGGTAGCCTCAGACTTTGGGGAGACTACAAAGTCACTGTAAACCCAGTCTTGAAAACAGACCACTACCCGCTGGCCAGGCCAGAGGACCTCCATTTTGTCATCGCAGTAGGCAAGGTGTTTTGTGTGCTTGCCCTTTCAGCGGCGCATCAGCAGGTGCTGCTCACTCCAGAGTCCAGACAATGTTGATAGTGAACACTAGTTTGGGTCTCTACGAGTTTCAACGTCCTCCGTACGGTGTGGATAGTGCGCCAGCGATCTTCCACTCCGTGATAAACTAGGTGCTCAAAAGCATTCCGCACGACGGATGCTACATATACGACGGATGCTACATATACGATGGGATCGTGGCACGATCTCACATGGCAGACTGCCAAAAGACACTAGATGTGTTCTGAACAGGTTACGTGAGTACAACAACACGCTGAACGCGGACAAGTGCCGCTTCTTTCAAAAATCCGTGACGTACTTGGCATCAAACGGAGACCACAGACTGGATTTATCCCACAGAGGCAAAGATAACGGCGATCTTGGAAGCCCTCTACCGTCACAGAACTGAAGGCATATCTAGTGATGCTGAACTTCTATTCGTAGTATTTAAATAATGATTCGACAGTCGCAAAGCCGCTCTATCGGCTTTTAGAAAAAATCTAAAGTAGTCAAGGACGAAGGAATGTAGCAAGGCATTGGCGATTACAAAAAAGTTCCTGTCGATCAGCAAAGTGCTGACATTGTATGACGGTCGACACATCCATAGGAATTCTCTTTGACGCGTCATCGTATGACATAAGAGCAGTTCTTTGTCACGGAACTCCTGACGGTCAACACGACTATTACTTTGCCTCGTGAACATAAACGTCCGCCGAGAGAAAATACGCTCAGTGCGACCGCAAAACTTTGGCCTAAAAGAGCTTCATCGTTATCTTTTTTGTCGAGAGTTCACAATTTACACAGACCATGAGCCGCTGCAATGTATTTTGGCCAGGAGAAACCTAGACCAACGAATGCAGCGTTCGGCCATGGTACTTGCAGCGTAAAGATAACGGCTCATATATGGCCTAGGCAAGAACATGGAAGTGGCTGATTCTGTGTCGACATTGCCATTATAGTCAGTCCTCGCTGAGAAAGAACCTGATGCCAGATTTCCGAAACTTTCTACGACAAAAAAGCTCGTAAAGTTATCTTAGATATACTGACGAACGTTTTGTCGTAAGAAAGTTTCGGGAATCTGACGTTTGATAAATGTCTCTCAGGGTTTCAATGTCTACCGCTAAGCGCTGAGAAGATAGGGACGTTTTTTAACTGGAGTTTGTGGGTTTCTTTACGGAGATCCCTCTACTAATAATCGCCGCCCGATCGGTATGCGCTCTGCCCGTCACCCAGGGAGTGACATGACAGCAACGAGAAGACAGCGAATGGGTTTACTGTACCTCTCGGTTGCCCGTCGTCGAGAACCGGCAGTCCAGGCACGCCGACCCTCGTTGTCGCCCGTCGATCAGACCTCACAGTCGTAGTCCGTGTCCAGGCCTTCGGATCGCCTTTCCCACGCCAGCCCTGCGTAGGCTGGCTGTCCCGGGCTATCAATGCCCGAGTCGCGCTGTGGAACCACCCGGGATCGTCGTAGCCCAGGTCATATAGCCAGGGCTCGCCGTTTCCACCGGTCTTGCTTCTCAGACCTCGCTGGTGGACCGCTCCGGGGTTCGCCATGGGCCAGGCCAGGCAGCCCGGCTCCGACGTTCCTGGTACCAGCTTCAGCCTCGCCCAGCCTCGCACTCTCTCGCGCCAGCTCGTGACTTCTCGACCGACCGCCTGTCACGAGCCCTCTGCCTCGTCTTTCGCCCTCGGCTCCCACAAGTTTAAAGTTATGCCGTGTTGCAGAGTTCACTCTTAACGGCTGGCTGAGCAAATGCGCACCAGAACTCGGGCCCTATTTTGTGCGCCACGACGACCTCTCATTGGAACAAGGTTGCGGAACTTGCTGCGTCCAACTAGTGATCCCTGCAACAGCTAAGAGACCATGTTGAAAAACACCGCGACTCGACGAGGACGAAAATACAAAGAGAACACAGGACAAGCGCTGACTATCAACTCGTTTGCTAGAATATAAAGAACAAAGACAACGAAATGAAAAACATGGAGTCAAATGTTCGCACACTTGCTGGGCGCCTCGTGGAAAATGTCCATGTTATATTCACCTTATATCTGGACGCGACTTTTTAGGTCCCTGTGAAATGCGGTGAAAATAAGGAATAACAAAAACTTTATTTTTCTCTTTTCTAATTGGTTCTTCCAACGTGAAAATAGAACTAATCTTAACAATTTGTGTTAAACTATGGCATGCTGATTAAATAATAGAGTCTGGGTATCCTGAATCCCTAATCTTTTGAATCTGGGAAGTGAAGCTAACGCCCATTGTGTGAACACATGATTTTGTTAAAGTGGATTTCAAACAGGAATATCCTATGCCTCCTTTTAGGAGTTTTGAATGTGCTGACTGGTAGTTTAGCAAACACTTTGTTGTTCTAGGATGGTACAACCAGCAGAAGTGTTCTTTTTAAATTTAACAAAGAGCTCTAAAACTGAATTTGACTCCATTTTGGGGTTTCATAAGTGAACCTAAGGCCTTGACCAAGCTCATGAAATGCAAAATATTCTGGCGGGCTAGTTGGTTATACATACTAAATTACAAATAGCGCTAGACAAGGACAGACGAAGAAGTAGACAGGACATGCGCTAACTCTCAACTGACGGTTTTATATACAACCGTCAGTTGTGAGTTAGCGCCTGTCCTGTCCACTTCTTCGTCTGTCCTTGTCTTAGAGCTATTTGTAATTTAGTAATCATGGAATAGTGTTAGTACGTAATCTAGTGTTTTTTTTTAAATCGGAGTCTTCAACAAAGACCACAAAATCATCAACATACCTAAATATCTTAATAGTGTGATATTCACGTTTTTGAACTAGAGCTCTACTTATCTTTCCGAGAAAGCTATTAGCTTAGTACAGGCGCTAGTCTCAGCCCGATACAAACACCTGACTTTTGAAAGAACACTTTTTCCTCCCACCCCATAGAAGTAGATTTTAAATACACCCACAAAAGTTCAAGGAAATCTTCAACTGTGATTCCGCATTGTGTGCTGAACTTAGTTTCGTTGTTATACTTCAAAATGCACCCTTGAACACTTACCATACGGTCATCATAAGGCAAAGTGTAGTATAAGTATTCTACATCAATGCTGAATGCTGTGCACCCCTCTGGATTATTGTCCCTAAGAGAATTGATAACTACCTTGGAGTTGGGGATATGTAAAGGGTCGATAATTAAAAGTGAATCGAGGTGTTTTTGTAAATATCCCTAGAAATCGTGTTTCCAAGTATTACGTTCAAATAATATGGTGCGGAAAGAGATTCCAAGTTTATGGGTTTTAGAGAATAAAAACACCGTTAACGTGTGGTCTTTTCCTTTTTTGGCAACTGAGGCAACTTTTTGTAAGTTTAGTTGAGTGAGGAACTTAATGGTTCTTCTTTTATCTCGGCTGGACGTCCCGATACCTCTCCAAATTCATTTTGGATAGCTATATCAGCTTTCTCGGAGAATGAATCATCAGGTATGACTGCAAAACAACCTTCCTTGTCGGATAACATAACATTCAAATTGTTGGATGTGAGAAAGTTACTCGCAGGACCTAAACTGCGGGATCTTTTGGGGCTACCTTAACTTTTCAGTAAGACGTCCACACCACGGGTGATGCCCCTAAGTTTGTCCTCCTATGGTACATTCCGTGAAAGGAACTTGGACAAAACCTGTTAGTCTACGCGTTTAAGGTTGTGCTCGAGGCAAAACTTCGATTCTTTTTTCAAGATGGGCTGGTGTGATTCTGGGACAGGTATATCGCCCAAGACGACAAAGTTACCTTCCCTTGGAGGAGATTTCTTCTCGGGTGCTAACGAACGACGAACCTGGTTCCAAAGAAACTCAGTGGCTTGTGCTATGGTCCTTGACCATCCTGCGCAAAAACGAGAGGCTTGGTGTTGACTTCTTCCTCTAGAGCAGGTGATCCTGAAGGCATTCCTTGAGATGGTGGACTTGCTGCCACCACTCGGGGCACAAAACTCGACACAGTCTTCTCGAGTGACCCGGAGATGGTACCAACCACCCCCAGAGGACTTGTAAGTCAGGTGGGCAGGCGGAAGATCTTGCATACCAGGAGGCCGCGCTGGCCTTGCTCACGTAGGTAGCAATGAGGGATGACTACATTGGAGGGTTAGAAAGACACTCGTGAGAACATACAAATGAGCTTTTTGTAGAAGAAATAAAATTGATAAGGATAGATAACTGGACAAGTTGGTAAGAGTTAAAGTTGAGAAACAGCGCGACTGGGCGAGGACAAAAAGACGAAGGGAACACAAGACAAGCGCTGACTATCAACTAGTTTGTTAACAGAACATAAGGAAGAAAGACAATGAAACGAAGAACATGTAGTTAAATGTTCGCGCGCTTGCTGGGCGCCTCGTAGAAGATGTCACCATCTCCTTTTTTCATCTGATTGTAGAACCTGTTTTCTTCTTTCTTTCCTCAGGAGGTCTTGTTACCCTAAATCCCGAACTGTGCCGTGGTCCTTGACCATCCTGCTAAAAGACGAGAGGCTTGCTGTTGATTTCTTCCTCTCGAACAGGCGATCTGAAGGCACTCCTTGAAATGGCTGACTTGCTGCCACCAATGTTTTTCAACATGAACTCTTACCAACTTGCCCAGTTATCTATCCTTATCAGCTAAACGACCGCGCGCTGAACTTGCCACATCAGGAGCATCCAGGCACAAGCCGCATGAAGGTGATTGCACTCTGCTTTGTATGGTGGCTTGGAGTCGATCTTGCTAATGAGCAGCACGTGCAGAAGTGCCGAATCTGTCAAGCACTTTAGCCAGCCACCCGTCTGGTTCCACTTTATACCTGCAACTACCCTGCCATGTGCTGGTCACGTATTTATGTAGATTTTGCGTCAAAGATTGTAAATGTGCATATACTGCACATAGATTCATTCTCGAAGTGAATCGAATTGTTTTGGGATTTCCTCCACATCCACCTCCAAAACAATTAAAAGGCTTCGGAGAGCGTTTTCTGCTTACAGATTTCCGAAGTACTAGTGAGCGACAACGAACCGCAGTTCTCGTCAGCTGGGTTTGCAGACTTTTGTTTGCAAACGGCGTGAAAAACATTCGCACTTCACCTTGCCACGCAGCCTCGAACGGTGCAGCAGAACGAACGGTCTAATCTGTGAAAGGAGCATTGTTCAATTAGGTGCTTGAAAGTGAAAACAACCAGTAGACAGTGTTCTGTCCAGTAATGTTTTGAGTTTTCTTATGCGTTATCGCAGCACACCGAGCATCATGACGGGAAAGCAACCCGTCGAACACTTTTTAAAGCGCCAGCCACGTACGAAACTTTACATGCTTAAACCTGATTTCGCTGGGATCATGCAATGCAAGCGAGAGCATGTGAATGAACAATTTGATATCTCGGGTGGCGCTGAAAGTGTGTTCAATTTGGGTAAGCGTGCTTTTGTGAAAACAGCGCGCGGCGAGCACGTCTCCTGGGAAGAAGATATGATGTCTCAGTTGGTGAGTTCTTTGACCTACATTGTGAAAGTTCTCAATCAGCTTTGCTTCACGCACGCTAACCAGATGTGTCCTCGACATGCGCAGCCCATCGCAAATCCGGAGCGTTCAATGGTGGATGACCCACCGATTCGGCCACCCATTCCCTTCCCAGCACACGGGGAGGAACCTTCCGATGTCACGGCACCGACAACTACGGCTGGCCCGACATCTGATGCACCAGTGCCGGATCCACCTGCAGCCCCCGCCTCCGAAGGCCTGGCGACGCCACCTACCACAACCACGCCGGATCCGCCTGCCACAGCGGGAAAACAACCACTTCAACAAAGTTCCCGCGCACGCATCCGACGGACCGTTTTAAATCCAAAGACTAGAAAATGAACTATCTATGTAGGGGCGAGGACGTGTTGTAGCGTGCTGATTGTGCTATCGCGAGCTTGAGTCATCGCGGAAGCGCCACCTGACCTGTGACGTCATATCTGCTATATAAGCGCACGTGCTCGTGAATAAACGGGGTTGTTGACCAGTATGCCTTCGTCCACGGTCATTTCAATGTAGAATTAAATTTCCCTTTTGGCATAAGGCTATGGAAACTAAGCGAGTCTTAAGTAGGTTGGAAATACTTTCCACCCATAACGCAGTGCAATACTTTAGATATATTGCACGCCTTTGAAGCAATGTCACGAAACCTCTAAATTAAGTTTATGTCTACACAGATAACCTCGAAGGGTTCGAATCCTCTAGTCCAGTGGTCTCAAACTCATTTGAGTGTGGGGCCAGATATCCCACACCAGGAAAGGTCGAGGGCCAACGTAAAACGGGGGGGGGGGGGGGGACTTCGTGCTTTATGTTTTTTGTAAACTCACAGTCTTGCCAGTAACATCTTTAGATTTGATTTGTTTATAGACTGCTTTGGGCCCTGACCTGATGTGATAAGAATTAAAATGACACCGCCCCGCCAACGTGCTGGCGTTTTTAATAAAGGAACATTTTTAATAGAACAAGTACAGCATTTTAATAGAACAAGTACACTGTCGTTCCCGTTGCTCAATTCACGCAGGAATTAACTAAGCTCTACATGTCTCTAAGAAACAATCAGTTAATATGAAAGTTTTGCTCTCCTGACTATTTTTGACGATTTAATGGTGATATCTTTTCTAAGGCGAGAATCCCGAGCTCGTAGCTTTATCTTTGGCAGTTGCTCCTGCTGATCGAAAGTTCGCGCAGCCGAGATGCATCCTTCAACGAATAGCTTGCGCTTGCAGCCTACGTAGCGGAATTGTTGTACGTTACAAAAACCGGGAAAGCGAAATATAAATCAAAACAAAGGGCAAATGAACACAGATATGTATAAACTATGTGAATACGTTAAAAGAGCAGAGCTACTTTTCGAGCGAAAATTAACCGACGAGATGAGATCACTATAGCGCATGCCATTTCTAGCGCTCGAGACATGGGAACCGGGACTCGTAGCCGGTTGCCTGCGGGCCGCGTCCCAGCGAGTAGCGGGCCGCGTGCTTGAGACCCCTGCTCTGGTCCCGTGTCGGTACTACTTTGGCGGACATTTCAAGACGTTACCTTGAAATGAAATTATGCTCATTTTTATGATGATCTTCGATCATCATGGAATGACATCATTTCTGCAAACTTTGCTCGCCCTATTAAATGGGACTGGAAGAGCAATGTACAATAGTAAAGCTCGAACCCACGGTGCCTACAACCTTTTAATCCTACAAAAAAAAGTCGCTCAACTGAAACACTCTGGAAGACGCATGTTACCTTTGGATAATTGGGAAGAGAGTCACGAATGTCGGGATCCTAATATTCAAAACAAATGTGGACTGCCAGATAACAAAGCCTCAACTCCCCATTTCCTGTAGCTACAACCCTTCTGAAGCACGAAAGAAGAAAGGAAACATTCTTTTCAGCTTTCGATTAGGAGGCGCTGATTTCTCCAATATTGTAACGAGGTACACTGGCCCGGGATTGTATCCCGATACAAGAAGTTGACAAATAATGTATTCCGATACTGAAATAGAGATACTGGGTTTAAACATTTTGTCGCAATACAGAAATATAAATACTAAGTCGACTTAGTAAACCCAAATGCCAAGCATTTGTTTCGCGATACTGCCCAACCCTGACTTGGGTAGGATCACATCTGCAGAGCTTCTTGAGCGAAACTGCGAAATCGTAAGACGGACTCAAACATTTGAAGGCAGACCAATGTAGTATTGGTCCCGAAAGAGGAAACGTACTAAAACGAACGTTAGAATAATAAATGTAATCCGCGCCTTTATGAGTGCTTGTTAAATGATCGGTATTAAAAAGTTATAGTCACAAATTCTTATGGTGGAGTAAATTGATAAAACTATAGTAATCTATTTGTTGTTTAATAATAAACCTGTTGGTAGCGATAATTCTGCTAGTCAAACTAGTTAAGCGTGTCAAATATTACCGCAATTTAATGTTCTCGAATAATTTCGAACTTCACCACAGGGTTTGAACTGAAAATGTGGTGTGCTTGCTGTCGTTTTCGTTTCCAGATTTAATTTGCATAACTAATATTTTGCTCAATTTTGCAAGCCAAGCTAGGAAGAGCGTGTCATAGATTGCCGCATTTTAATATTCCCGAGTAATTTCGAGTTGAAACTCGAAATATTTTAAGCTCTGAACAGCTTGCTTTGCGCTGTAAACGTGATGTGCTTGTTTGTTTGTTTGTTTGTTTGTTTTGTTTTTTTGTTTCTTAGTTTAAATATTATTTTACTGGACATGCTGAGGAAAAGAAGTGGCGCTTTTTCAGACCGCTTCTTCTGGCCCGAAAGCGATCTCCACGCTGTTTGTTTCAGGGAGGGCGCTCCAAGATGAAGCTAATCGCCTGATTTTGCGCGAGGCCCCTTGGGGCGCTTGAAAAAGATTTAAAAATCCCTCTCCCCCACCCCCCCCCCCCAGAATTAAAAAAGGTTAAGGAGAGAACGGTGGTAGATCGCGGAATGGGAACTTTTATCTCCGGTATCACTGTACGATGTCAATGACTGCACGCTACGAGCCATCTTAGCCGATTCAGTGCTCCGGAAGCGACATACGACGCCCTCTGAGCTTTCGATGGGCTGTGCTCGGTCGTAGTGTCCGTCTCGAGTTGATCGTAAGAACCCCTCTCGTCTTTAAGCGTGAAGTTACATCGTAAAAGTGGGTGGAGGACGAGCCACATATTTTACGTAAAGCGCCAGCGTCTATCGAGACTATCTGTGTTGAGTGTATGGAATCTTTTTATAGCTAACAGCGGATTACCAACAAGGACGGGTTTTTCAAGTGTCGTATCTCCAACATTCTTTGAAGGCTGTTGTTGGCACATGTCTCATGTTTGTGAATGTATATTGCTGATACAGTCCTTGTCATGTTTAAGTATTCGCCTTAAAGATTCAATGAAAATTTGTTCTTGTACAACATTTTGATAATATCAATAAGATTCGCTAGAAATTTATCCTAGCGTGGAATCAATAAACAATTCGTCGCGATATTTCAGTTTTCTACAGCTGTCATTTGTTGAATTTACTACCTGTTATATATGAAAATTGTTTGGTTTCAGCTGGCGTAGTGTGCGCCCGTCAGCTGTAAACAACGGTTCTTGCTCGTGACATACTCGATTGCAGTTACTTTGCCCACAAAAAAGCATACATTGAAGAAAAGTTCGTAGGGTTTTAGGCTATGCAAAACCAGGGCAGACTGGTTTGTGGTGCTTATACTTCCTCTCACGAAACTCTACAACTCATAGAACGGCGCAGGCGCGTGATCCTGCCTTATATTGGAATATTTTTCGTTTGTACCAAAACTTGCGCATTGCGCGCGTCAGTTTTTAAGGCCGCAAACTCACGCCTGTGCTTATTCTGATGGAGGTACTTTGTGAAAAGGCACCCTCTTACCGGGCATTCGGTTGCACGTCGAAAAGATCCCCAGGTGGTCGAAATTCATCACTAGTCTTCGGCAAGGTGCCAGATGCCCTTCGATGGTATGGCAGGTACAAACTCTAAACTTCAATTTGGCAGCTGTGTTTTCTATGTTTCATCGGAATCCTCTATATCAGCGGTTCTCAACCGCCGAAGTTTCCCGGACCCTTGTGGATCAGCAGAGGTACTGGAGAACCCCGTTCTGTGGTGAGGGAAGAGAAATGTATAGGTTAAATATAATAATGATATATTAAATGGACTAATGTGAAGTAGACTTTCTTTTGACATACACACGAGAAAACACGCCCGAAAATTTGAAAAATTTTTTCACGATCTGAAAAAGGCAACTTTTATTGCGGGACTTGACTAGATGAGGCAGGGCTTCGCGGTCCCGTAGAATGCCCTCGAGGACCCCAAAGGGTCCGCGGGCCCCTGTTTGAGAACCACTGCTCTATATGCAAATAACTTCCAAGAAGAACCCTTTTGAAATGTTGTTATAGGAGTATATTTTTGTTTACGTTGTCTTGTTTTCCTTTTTGCGACCAAACATCACGTGACCGCGTATTTGTTTTAGAAATGTGGTTGGTTCCAGTCTGCGAGGTTATATCTGTTTTCTTTAAAGGTGTACGAAAACGAAGTTTTGGCACGTATTTTGTTTGTTTAGATCTGGTTTATGTTGTGCCGGCAGCCCAGAAACACTGGCCTGGACGGGTATTACTGGGCTGACGACAGAAAAGCCAAGAAAACAAATTTTAAAACGAAGTAATAAATTTTAACATTGGGCCTGGTGGCAGTTTGTGAAG
>JAZHYW010030794.1:0-24412 GCA_037355805.1 Ixodes ricinus | reverse complement strand
AAACTCTCTGGGACATTAAGCGGAATGAAAGGTTTTGAAGGAAATATAAAAATTCTAACTGATGTGCGTTCTATGACACCAAGGCAATTGCAGTCATCGGAAACAATTACGATTTTGTTTTGTCTCATAGTAGAGCAAGAATTTACAACTTTGCGAACGTGACCCTTAGGATTCAATGCTACTAAAACAACTCATTGCAGAGCCCTGGAATAAAAGCTATTCGAGTCCAAAAGTTTAATTACTGCATATTGGTATTATATACGCTGTCGTCTAACATATTCCTGAGGAACAATGCGATGTTTTTCTGTTGTTCACTTGACATTCTCATATTAGCGCATGAGCCAAGAGGTAGTTGTCCAAGAGAGCTGTTGATGAGGGGCTGTCTGCTATTGCCTACCCCTTTGTGCTGGACTCTGAGTGGAGATGCTAGGATGAGCTAGTCGACTGAACAAAGATAGACCCTCTTCAAAACTCAACGAGAAGCTTTGGGGTCACTATTTTTTGGCACGAAGCGCTTGATGAGATTCGAGTCCTTGCCAAAAGTTGACGCATAAATCGTTTTTAATAGAGTTGAGCCGAGCTCACGCCCAACGCCAACGTAGCTCTTGCAGCCATTACATGCCCAGAGTGCGCGCCGAATAATGGCGGACTCAAATAATTTGCGCAGTCGCTACTAGATTGTGCGCATTTTAGAAAAGTGTCTATTAGGGAGTGCGATCTGGTCCAGATCGAATCTTTGATAAGTGTTCGATGAGCTCTGTCCTTGTGTCCTTCTTCATTTTCTTGAGCACGAAACGAATACGTACCACGTTCAAAGAAAAAGTATCTCATTAGCTGTAATCAAAACTATTCAATAGCTTAGTTTATGGTCTTACTCCTCTGCAGCAAGTGCTACTAATGCTCCCCGATGAGTCGCACAGGACTTAGCTTGCAAGCGGATATTTCGAAAACATTCTGTTGCGTCTTCACTTTTCCACCAAAATCACGCAAATACAATATAGACATAAATATATATATATATTTTCAATTTAAAGCAAGGAGTGGCCATAAAGAAAGTTTTCAAATAGCGCGGACACTACTTCTTCCCGGTGAAGTTCGTGCGAGGAGAAAATTGAGGAGATTGGCGTGTCGCCACTGACATCTTAAGAAACGTAGAGCCTCGGCTATTATTAGGTTCGCGCTTTTTACTTTCTTACTCTTGTTCGACGTTATCATTGGTTAATGTCCTAATCTCATTGGTCGCGGACCAACCAATACGCTGCTCAAGATTCGACATACCTTAGCCTTTCATAGAGGGGCCATGAAATGAATTTCGGGCTCGGACATATCATTTTAGATTGGGATTTTACTAATCGCATATCGTTTAGTGGGCATAAGAAAGAGCGTAAAAAGACAAAAAACATGCTTTTTGGGCACGAAAATGTAATAGAAAAGAATATAGCCGACTATTTCGTACCTTCGTCGGCCGAACCCAGCTCACGGACTGGACGCGAGCTACTCAGTCGCTCGGTCGCACGCGCTCGTCAACAATCAATCCGTCGACGAATATTTGGATTCGCGCATCGTGGCCAATGAGTTCCGTGACGGCATTTATATTCAATTGCCAATTACGGGTTACATGGTGTGCTTAAACAGCACGCGGCGGAAGCTTGGAGTCTTCGCATCCGGTGAGATTCTAGGTCATGACCAAGTGATTTATTATTTAGTTTTTAAGTTGACGGGAAAAGCCAGGAGGCAGAAGCTGAAAAATAATTTTATGGTTTCTTTAAAGCAACTCCACAAATTCAGCACTACTTGTACCTTGCTATTTAGGAGGTGAACAGATATGCTTTTTAACATTTGGTTCCTATAGTCTAGCGGCTTCACAGTTTTGCTGACTTTTATTGTGGTCTTTCCAAAAGGCTTTTGTTGGAAGACAGGAGGAAGTTTATTGCATTCTTAATCGCCACTCTTGAGCAAATATGACGGTACAAAACAGAGTCGTAACGTGCCGTGTGCAAAGATCAGTGCACAACGCTCTTCCTTCAACAGTCAAGACATTGGCCTCAAAATGGTTTGCCCTAAATTTTATCCACTACATCCGAAAGCTAGCAGTGACATGTTGACATAAGCGAGCATCCAGAAGCTTCACCTTCTTCGGGAAGCGATGGAATGGCTGCAGTGCTGATGACCGTTGATGAACGCACAATAGAGACTTTGGGAGATCTCGTTTTTGCACATCCGCTAGGTTCCAATGGGCCTTCCGGTATGAACTGCGCATATGGGAGTCTTCTGTGGTAGCGCACGCGCAGTTCGCAAAGGAGGGCCCGCCGTACTGTATCGGATGTGCGCAAACGGTTCCATAGAACTCCCTAATGTCTGGTTTATTGCAGCGTAGGTAGCTTTCCGAGGGACACACTGACGCGACAGTAACGACAGAGTGAACGGGGCAACTGTTCGCCTCACACAACATGAGAGACAATGTGTAGGACGTAGGTAGCCTCCGAGGGACATAGGCTACACACTGACGCGACAGTAACGACAAAGTGAAAGGGGTAACTGATTGCCTTACATAACAGAAGAGACAATGTAGGACGCGACTAAATCATTGGGCGATTATGAGTCACTGTTTTTTGTGCTGCCCAGTCATCGTTTTCATTTGCGTTTCTTTGAATATAACCAAAGCAACTTCCTGCGCTTTAGATCGGTGGCCGTCGGGCAAAACGTCGACAGCATGCTATCGCGGAGCTCACAAGAGAGGAGCAGAGATCGCGAAAGGGCCTGTTCCGGCCAGTTTACCGTTTTCCCATGATATACCGTCCCTTTTGCTGTAGTCGCGAATTGTATTAAGCTGGATCGTTGATCGGGAGCCTAATGGTGGCACCATTGGTGCAGCCATTCCTTGACCCAACGGAATTCATGCAAGTATGTGGAGGAGGCACAAGAGAAGTACGCGGTGCTCGATTGGAAACATGTGATGGTGAATAGCGGTCGTTATAACAGGTGTTTTGGGATATAATTTGAGTTCGTCAAGCGTACGAACACCGATTGAACAAAAAGAATACATTTCTTGGAGCGCAAATGACTGTGCCGGCTTCGCTTGCTCCCGCTGTTCAACAAACGACATATTCAAGAAATAAACGACAGGCATTGAGTATTGGTTCGCCGCAGGAGCTCTTACTGCAGTTTGAAGCAAATCCTTGCAGCATAACCCTCGGTACGAGCGCTTAAATTATACGAATGTGCCCGGTTCAATTTCTTGTACTGCAACCACATTTCGACTGGTAAGCTTTGATGACTTCGAGACCATGAACAACTCCGTGCTGACTCCCGGCAATCGTTGCCTCATTCAACCGCATCACGGTTTAGCGCAACAAGATAGGAACCCTATAATATTCTGCAAACATTATTTATGTAAACAAAATTTGTGTCCTCACACTTTTGACATTTGTGCACAAAATATATAACGAAATCACCGCACAACGCCTTATATGCTACATTGCCGAGAGCAGCCCACCGAAATAAAAAACGGCAGCTTTCACCGTTTCTCTCCATCGAGTCCCATGTATTTGCTGGTGTTAAGCGATGGCTGCTGGAGGAGCCGCTTTAAGCCACTGGATTTATTGGCTCAAATAATACATACTTTTTATTCTAGTATGTATCGCCTATTTATTGGCTGAAATATTGCATACTTGTTTTTACTCGTATTGAAACCTAAACGATTTATTTCTAACAACTTTGGAAGTTTTACAAGGTATTCATTAGCTAATTCTTCCAGAGCTTTTGCTTTCTCCCCCCCCCCCCCCTAAAAAAAAGACACAAAGCCATCCGCGTACAATATTATTTTATGGCAGCCCGGTATTTCTGTTCTATCATTTCCGTATGCAAGGAACAGAATCGGCCCTAAAAAGTGACCATTGGGAACGTCATGTTTTATTTTTATTTTGCTAGACGGCGTATCATTTATGCTTGCATATTGGTATCGATTTGTGAGATATGTTTCAATTAGTGTCAAGTTTTTCAAGTAAAATAACGTGTAGTACACGATCAAAGGCCTTTTTCAGATCCAAAAACAAATTAAGTGTGACTAAATGGCTTTTACTATTTTGAATTGTTTTATTTTTTGTTTTAATAAGTGCGAATTCCACAGACCTGTTTTCCTGAAATTCATAATGAGCTGAAAGTATGGTCTAAATGTTTTGAAACAAATTATTAAACCTATCTTGAATAACAGGCTCGAAAACCTTTGAATATATTGCCAGAACTGATATCGGCCTTTAATTTTTAATTATGGTTTCTCCTCTGCCTCTGTACACATGAATTACTTTTGCTATTTTTAGTTCGTCGGAAAAATAGCGGACTTAATAAGCATTTGGTATATTTTTTCGGTAAAGCTTTTATTTCTTCTGAACCAGTGGCTACGTTGCTATCTAAAACCATTAATTATTGTATCAATTTCAAGAGAAGTTGCTGGAGTGAGCATGATCGACTTTGACTCTTTGATTTAGGAGAGTCATGTATGATGATGATACCTGTGTTCATGCTCGTGCCAATGCTAATAAAATGTCGATTCATTTCTTTGGCGGGTTCCTTCCTGCCACGCTTACATTATAGATGATTAGTACCTTGATCTTGCTGCGCGTTTTCTTTTCGTTCGTTAAATCATTTACTGTGTCCCATACTTTTCTATGACCATTGTTTATTACGCGCAAATTAATGTTGATAATACTCACACTTTGGTTTTTTATTTCAGGATTCAACTTGTTTCTAATTTTTTTAACTCAGGTAATAAACAGTAATCACAACGCTGTATGAAGGCATGGTAATTGCGGACCTTCATATTTATTCTTTTAAAAAGGTCAGTAGTAACCCTTGGTATTCAATTATTTATTTATTTTGATATGCTTTATTTATTATCAAATCATTTGGTGGGAATTGGGTGGAAATCTCCCTTCTGCACGAATACTTACGAGGGTTTTGTTGAAGATGTGACGATTTTTACTTTAAGCAGACTTTAAGATCCTTCTAAACGGGCATGTGATGTGTTAAGATTAGCATGTTTTGACTGGAATACTAACATATAAAAATATCAGCTTAGTAAAGCCACATATCAGCATTTGGTATTCAGCTTCTTCCAAAACTAAATATCAAGCTTTAGACTTGCAATGTGGCTTTGGATTTTTAATCATGTTTCAAACTCAGTGCCCAAGAATTATTTGTTTTCGTCATGAACATTTTTCGACGACGTTACCACACTTAGTGACCCTATATATTTCTTGCAGACTTCGAAAGTCATGTGTTGAAGGAAAATGTCAAAGTTGCATGGACAAAGGACAATGCTTATGAGTCTTTGAAGTATGTCATTTTAGAAAATCGAAAATTTTATATGATAGGCGGGTAAATATTTAGCTGTATACCCAGTTTTATTTTAATAATATTCGATAAACGTCACTATACTTCTGAGCAACTATCTTCTCTGTTGAATTCAGCTATCGTCAGTGACAAGCTGGAGATTTTAGGGCACCTTTTGTTTTGCCTACTTTATACTGCCCAATACATTTAAACTTATTATTGCCATAAGCTAAACAATTGCGCAATTTTGGAAGAGAAGAAGAGCACAAGAAGAAAAGCCCTATTGTTCCTAACCGGTTTTTGGCCATATTTGAGACATTACGAATGTTGAAGTTTTTATTGGCTTTTGGAAGTATTAAAATTATGAAGAACTTGAACGTGTCACGAAAAGCACTTCGTGAAAGATATATTTTTAAGCTATTTTTCTAATAAGTGAACCTTCATGAGGCGCATTTGTAGAAATTCGAAACAGAAGACAACATAAAAGGCATAACCTAAAACACGCCTTAAATTTTAACGTGTTGTGTACTACCCTAGTTTCATCCGTCGTCTCCTGTTTTAGATATATTCAAGTGTTTCTCTACAAAGAACTGACCTATTGAAAAACAAGCTTAATAATAACTCATCGAGAGTTCTTTATGAAGAACAGTTTTTCGCAAAAAAGATCTTAGAAGAACTCATAAATATTCTTTTTGGTGAACTGATTTTTTGAAGAACGATGTGATAAGGACTTTTTAAATGTTCTTGATGAAGAATGGTTTCACAAAAAGTGCTTAAAAGAACTCTTGATGGTTGTCTATAAATACCTCTTTTATCAAAAAATAGCTCAAAAAGAACTTCTAAAGGTTTTTCACAAATAACTTCCACATCAAAAAAGGAGCTCAAAAGAACCGTTTATAGTTTTTTTTTACGAAGATACCTTTTAGGGGTGCCAAAAGAACTTCTTTGGGGTGAAAAATATGGACAAGCCAAAGAACCCCAAAGAGATATTTTACGACCAGATTTGTTTTAGAGTGTAGTCGCACCAAGATCTCTATGGAGCATCTTTGTAATGAAAGCGTTCCTCGCCAATATAGTAAGCGTTTTTGGCGCTGTGGAGGCAATCCATTTATCGATCACGATTATCTCCACAGATCTCTTACAGTTGTATTGTTCTTCTTGTGTACTTAAAGGCAGGAAAATTACTTTTTAATGCCGCCGAGCTCCGGCAGAGCATGTGGTGTTGGTTCGAAGATGTGCACTTCTTTCACTGGTGGTAGAATAACAAAATCTCTGTATTTACGGAACATCTCTATTAAAGGGACACTCAAGTGGTTTTTGAGTTCGTGTTTTGATGATGACAGCTGAATTTAGACGCCCCAAGTATCCCTAAAAACCAAATAGTATAGTCATACGGTGATTATTTCTTTAATAAAATGTAATTGAAGGCCGCCAAACCTCGGATCCATCCGAAAACGAAACCACTCTCATTGGTCCTCGCACGCTTATCAAAAGTATCTCGGGCCAATGGCGTTGGACGACGTTCCGTCGCGCAGTGATCCCGAGGTAGCCGCATCGGCCGAACCTCTTTGTCATTCGAGCTTCGATCATGGTGGCGTTCTCCACGCTCGAGGACCTGATTCCGTTGGAGGTTGAAATTCTTCGGCGGACAGCCGACCTGGGGATGATTTCCTATGACGCCACTCCGACGTGCGATGTGGACGATAGCAGCGCTTCGGAGTCCTGTTCGGGTTCCGAGGACGATGAAACGCAGACCTTTTCGGGCGTTCTTCGATTTGCGGTTGGGGCAAGTCGTAACCAAACCAACGTTTGACATCGCAGCGTTACCTCTGTTACGTGATGTCAAACGATGTCGCCACGTTGACTTTCGCCTCGGGAGGACGGGGGAAGGCTGGTTCAGACATGTGCAACGAGCGCGTACCTACGACTGCGTCCGTTGCAACCGGAGCGACCGGAACGACAGCTCTGCGCCGCGAGTACACACCTGAAATTACTACAAGCACAGCGGGTCGCCGTCAGCTGTTTCAGCGGCCCCTCTAAAAGGGGACGCACTGCTACTCAATGCCGTAACAGAATAGAGACAGACAGTTTTCTATAGCCTAAAGCTTTATTATTGATTTTTCTTGATAGGCTTGCAGGGTACAGTGGATGAAAAAAAGAAAATAAAAAGATGCCGTACGCCGTCTTGGACGATCACGACTTTATACACGACATTGCAATAGTACAAATATCGCCACACGCATTTTCTACGATTATAAAAGACAATGTAATCTTAGCAGCGATATAGCAACGTAGAAATATGATTTCGTGATCAGATAGACGTTGCGAGCGTTCAGGATTGCTAACACTAATAACTTTTCTCCGGTGATGAAAACGCGTGAAACTTCGCGTCCTTTATACGGTACGCGCCAGTAATACCTTGAACTTGAGCACACGCATGAAATGCGCCAAATAAGAAATCCGGGCGATGTTCGAGGACACAAATGCTTAGAAAGCACCCCTGTAGTCGAAGTAAACAAACACGACGGCACGGGCGTTTCTGCTGTCTTGAGAGTGCCGCCACGGCATCGCCGCACGAGTAGGTGGGTCTTCCCTTCTGGTACGTGCTGGGTTATCATAACGACACACGACGAAAATTCACAGTCAAGGATAGCGCTTCGGAACGATGAGCTTTCACCACGCCGTCCACGTCGATGATCAACACCGACGCCATGTGCGCGCAGATACGTGCGCTTCCGCGCATCCTGGGGGAACGGGAAATTCACCCCCGCGGAGGACGGCAAGGAGAAAACGTAGTCCCTTGTTTGTGAAACGATAATTGCAGTATCGCGTATTCTAAACTAGAACTACTTTACGTCTTGTGAAATTATCATGCACAACATATTTAAATAAACTGAAAATTGTTTCTTTAGCGAAACTTTACAAAGGCCGCCAAAATTTTCAAACATACGATAATTTCATTGGTCCTCGCAAGTACAGGAAAGAGTCCGCACGTATTTTATTCCTGCGTGATTAATAGGCGGTTCTGCCTTTTAAAACTGAAGATACTCATTCACTGACACTTCCTTAACGCCATCGCACCAAAAAGTAGCTTCCCCAAAAACCGCTTGAGTCTCCCTTTTAGCTGCCCGTCACCAGCGATTTGAGAGTGGCTTAGCAAGGAAGAAGAGGCCAAGAAAAACTGCGCATTTCATGAACGAAAATGGCGACCACACGAGACCTTGGCGGTACTCGCCCAAGATTCAGTGACATTACTGCCTCTCAACCCCAGCAAGACAAGCATAGATCCGTAATTCATCCTCTTACAATACTCAACAGTGCTATTGCCATACGACCCGTCGTTAAAACTTTAACTAATTTTAATAAAAAGCACACGCCTGCTGGAAAGGCACTAAATCTAGAGACATGGCTTCTATTTTTTTTAGCTACATGCTTTTTGTTGCCGCTTTGGTCTACTATGTTGTTGATCGTCCGGTAAAGGTTTAAAATAAGTGATTATAACATAGATAAAAACAAAATGGGCAGTCCTGTGCGAATTCACAGTATACAGTCGCAGCGATAACTGCGACACGTCACGGCAACCTTGGGCATCGGTGTCATGTTCACGCACCATGAGATAGGGACTGTCTTGACGGCGAAGTTTCTCGATGATGCTCTCGTTAGCGCACCCCTACCCGCCTCAAGCGGCAAACAAGCCGGAGCTCCATAGGAGCTCCGGCGATGAGAGCTCCATGATTCGTCTCTGCGTCGCCGTGTGCTATGCACAAGTTCGTCTGCTACTTTTGCAGCGGTTGTGGTGACGTCAGAACTCAGAGCTCTGATTGGCTCTGACTGAAAGATAGTGGGTAGACCTCAAGGCAGCTCGCTTTGAGGTGTGCCCACTATCCTTCTATCACAGCCAAATAAAGTTCGGCATTCTGACGTCTCCACAACCGCTGCAAAGGAGCAGACGAATTTGAGCTCCGCATAGCGTAGCGCTCGATGTGAGACGCTGCGGGACGCGCTGGCGGTGTCGCTGACGCGAGCTGATTGTCGCCGCATAGATCCACTAGTGATGATATATGGTGGGCAAAGGCGAAGGCACTATCTTGGCGTGATACGACGACAGAAGGAAGGATGGAGGGATACGGCTGAACCTTTCGAATCGGGCGGCGGCTTCCGCCATCTAGCCGAAGCCCTGAACGTCAAGCAATTAACTCTTACTAAATTTAGAATTAATTAAGAATGATAAATAAGCGTTTTTCTGCCGCGACGTAAGAGCGCAAGACTCGAGACTCATACACATTTGTTTATTGAATGCCGATGAAGCAGATTCTCAAAGCTGTGGCGTGGTGACTGGAAGGGGAAATGTAACGGGTCGCAGCGAAGGGCTTCACCGAGTTGCGATGAAAACGACTCGCATGCAGACTGCTGCGCCCCTCGCGGTGGCGATGCTTTTCATCACAACACACGCGCTGCCCGCAGCGCGTGCGTTGAGAGTTCACACAACTCCTTCATATTTTGACTCTAGTTCCTGCAACTACATAAATTGCGCACGTTTCACCGGTTAAATGAGTCGTGCGCCTAGATTGCGCGATGAAAGTTCCGCGAAAACATTTTCGGGGACCGCTAGAGCTCTACAACTAGCACGCGAGTCAGTGGTCCCAAAACCTTTTAAAGGATCCTACATTACAGAGGGTTTCCAACTGCTTGATTGGGCTCAAGTGGTGCATGGGCTGCGTTTGCAATACGAGCTGCGAAGAGGTAACAAACGTGCTTGTCGCCTGCGAGCGTCTAAGCCTTTCCACCTGCTTTCCTCCTAGCCACGCGAAAACGCAGCGTATACGCTCTTGCGTTCAAATCTTCGCCGCCGATGGCGTCCGCCGTTGAATTGCAAACGCACCCCATGCTTGGAGATGAGCCCTCTCCAAAATCTAGGCTCTATCAAATTATTCATCGCGTCTCGCACACCTCTTTCTTATAGCACGCTTTCGATGCCCGTTGTGCTTACTTTTCTAGCCACCATAGCTGAGGCGTAGCTTTGCGGTAACGCGCCCGCTTCACACGCAGTGGACCCAAGATCGGATCGCAAGAACACCGCGGGTGGCTGGCTATCTTTTCCAAGCATTTGACGATATCGACGACGGAGGCCCTATCTACTACAACTGCAACGACAACGGACGTCAGTTTTGGTGGTGGGAAGGTCTGGTATCAGCTATCGCTGTAAAATATTACATAGCATGCAATAAATTGATACTTCAAGATGTCTGACACGACTTTTGACTAAACACGTTACACAAAAGGAAAATACGATGAGGTTGGAGCGCGAATGAGCAGAAGAAACGAAACCTAGTGGAGTCGGCTTCCGCGGTCACCGACAGAAGCGTGTGGTGCGAGAAGAGGGCTAGGGACAGATCATAATGCGAACCCATTAGGCTAAGAGCAGGGAGACAGAAGCAAGCAGAATTAGAGGCAAAGAGCTTCGCAAATCAAATAGTGCTCCCGACCTGGGTGACCACCCCCAAAAAAAGGCGGCGGCGACACCATACAATGCGGCAGTGTCCTCTTCATCATGGTTTTCTTTGTCACTTTCGTGCCGTGAAAGTAAATGGCTATACATAAAAAAGGAAGCCATAAATAAAAGTGACATCAAACCACAAACACATATTTAGGGGACGTGCTGACACCCCTACTGACGTTTTTGCTCGCGTAAAGACTTCCGGTTGGCAAACACTGGCGTTTTTTTCTACTTTGTGGGGCCAGACAAAGAAAACAGAAATAACGAAATAGATCAAAGTAAGATTTATGGATCAACGCGTGACGTTTCGGGAAGGAAGCAAAACCATCTACATTGTCAGTCCGCTTGTTCCAGGCGGTCAACTACTGAGTCTGGATTTCGCTACTTCTCTCCGCGTTGCCTTCATCCAGGCCGCTGATGAAATATCGGCGCGGGATGCTGGCAAGAACCAACCGCAAACCTAACCACGTGGACCGGAATGCCATTAACGCTCCATCCCGTAATGAGGATGAGCCGTCATTCGAAACGCAACAGCGTCACATGGGCACAGAAAGACGGTAGAAAACTGGACGAGATGAACGTACAGGCCGCGCTAATATACCGCCTGGCCAACAAAGCAACAGTCCTCTAATCGAAAAGATGATAAACGGATGGAGACCCGATGACCAATGGGCCAGAGGCACCCTGCGGCGATGATTGCATCTCGGGCATGAGAGCCGCCGGAGGCATAAGAATCAATGGACGCGAGGGGAGACTGCCAAGAACTGAACTCTGCTCGTGGAACTCCCGGGAGCAAACTGTAGAAGGTACACCGCGAAAACTGTTGGCATGAACACGACTGGGTGCTCTGCCGCATTCTACTTCGAAAGGGTGCGGGCAGGCATGAAAATTAACCGCTCAGGTTACTTTGAACTGAACGCTTTCTAACACTCAGTAGTTTTTAGGATAGTCCTTATGTACGGAGTAACAAAACACAAACGACAGTTCACGGCCTGTTTGCACTAACAGTGTCGCGATCTGTATATGTATGGACGACCTTTGTAGATCGTCCGTACGAGCTTTGCATTGCTAGCAGGAGATAGCGGGATCTCGGGCTGCCAAGTTGAGAACGGATTTTACGCAGGGTCGTAGGCCCTGCAAATATCCAAGCGAAAGTACTTTTTTTGCCAATTAAACGATTGTAGCGGTTATTAGGTCTCGTGGGAGTTAGTGCCAGTTACTAGCGAAAGGTAGGGAAAGGTACTAGGTTATATTGATGACGGTAGTGTCTGTTACTAGCTTCACCGTTACGAACTACAGTTCATATAACCTAGTAAAGACTAACAAACAAGCAGTTACTAACTTTTAGTAAGTACTACAACCTTTTTCTAAGAGTGTACGATCTACAGAAAGTCCATGAAGCTCGAATCATTTATTACAAAGTTCCGTCAAGTATCTGTGGCAAGTATCCCACATATACTTCGCGATTCACGCATGGCACTTAATGAACCATAACCCCTTTAAAAAATAATTCGTGGCTTTTCCGGAACATTGAATACAGAATTAGTTCAGGCATGGTCGCCACAATTTGAATTGAAAACAACCCCCAAGTAGAAAACAGTGTTCACCGTCTGTTATTCTGCTGCTCCAAACAACCAAGAGCTGTGACGCAAAAAGGTTCACAATTTGCGTACTTAAGCCTCTTTTTCACAAGAGCAGAGTCAGCCTCGATTTCCCAACGAGAAAAAAAAACGCGCATCAGTGGAGATACATTGTGTACTTTTGTGATGGTACTCTTTTGCAAGGCACGTAAATTTCGAGTTTCCTAGAAGAGTCATGTGGCGCTCTCTAATAAATAAGATCAATCTCTTAAGGACGCACTTACAAGTAAGAAACCGATTTTTTGGCTTGGTAATAAAAACATCTAGAGTTTATAAATATTAAAGTTGAGACGACCTATAGCACACTTGCTCGCACTAATCTTGACATTGCCTCAGCGTAGCTAAACTAAACACCACACAGAAACGTTTCACTTGAAATGTAATAAGTGCGCTTAGCTTTGCACGTTGGTTTACGTGCTCATAACAACCTGCTACGCGATCTCGGCGTGAGAGGACAAAACGAAAAAGAAACATGAGTAATACACAACACGTGTGCATTTGTCGCCCGTGGTCGCTAAAGGAGACAACTGGGTAGAAGTATTTCGGATGTCACTCTTTATATCTATCGAATGTAGCGGATGGGTGTTCCGAAAGTTATGTTTCTATAACTTATGTCCAAGACCAAGATCATACCAAAACGTGAGTCTTTCTCCTGCGAGAAAATAAGTTCAAATACTGCAGAAGAAAGCGAGGGAGCTGGCGGGAAGTCAAATACTCGTTCACATAACCGAAAACTACCGTTTGTCATTGTGTAAACTTGTTTCCAAACTTTTCAACGTGAGACACGAACACGCCATCGCTCAACAGTGACACAGCGCCTAAACAAAACAAACGGATCACAGAAGTTTCCGCAATCAGCTACACGTCCGAAGCGTTGCCTTGTTCGTATAACCTCATTCTGGAACCATACAATTCCACCTTAAGTAAGAGCAAAAAAAAAATTGGGAAAACATTGATATGGTGCACGTTCCTCTGTGTCCACAACACGCGAACCCGACAAACAGCACGCCATGTCTTGTTTGTCGTTGTGCACACGAAACGGGCCCACGCCAAACCAATGTGTCAACGCTCGTGTGCGTAGATGCGTGTGAACCAAAGCCGCGGCGTGTGCTTGTCTCATCAAGCCTCGAGTAAAAGATATTTTTTCGCTCAGTTTCTTTTTTTAAACTATATGCGATAGACCCGAAAATGACTTTCTAACGGCAATTTGCCCAACAGTGGTTCGGTCACAAGTAAACGGTGATTCTTGGTGGTCCGGAAACTGTCGTGCACGTAGACGTTAAAACACGAGCCGGTGCGTACAAAGGGGCAATACCCTTATATTCCCAAAACAAAACAAAACAAAACAATAAAAAAACTACGCAGACAGCCTATTAGGCGGCTGATATTCCCGCTAGGAGTGGGTAAGTAGTGTTGTTCGAGGAATAATAGTACCGCACAAATTGTCCGGAGTCATGAGTGGTGGTCACGTGGGACGTGGGCCATGCAGAGGGTGTGTAGTCTGTCCATGTTGACCGCGTGGGTGTGGCTCATTGTGGGTAGTGTGCTATAATGTTCGGTCGACACGGAAGCCGCCCTCTCTTCTGATCTCCTGTGTCTTCACTGCTTTGGTACTGAAACGATATCTTGTTATATGATGTATGCGAAGGTCCTCTTTGCCCACGTTGCACTTTTTCACGCTGTGATTCGTCTCTGAGATAAATACGATATCTTGTTTTCTTCTCAAACAAAAACGAGCCGTCCTCACTTTTTTCGTACTGGATCTGTAATTTAGTTTCGTAGACCGCCCTCAGTCAGCCTTGTGAAGACTAATTTCCTGCAGATGAAAGCTATATCTTTGTAGTCATGCAAGTTTATACAAAACTAAATATCACCCGTATTTGCATAACCCAACAAGTAAGTTTGGTGATAAGCTCAGCTGTATTGCATACATCGCAAATAACATTTGCTTAAGACAATTTCTTTTTTGACATGCCTCACCTGTCTCTTAGAAAGGTGCACCCCAATTTTAATTAATGTTTCTGTTGGTTGGATAAAACTCAAGTTTTCACGAAACGTTTATGCAAAAAACTAGCCGAAAACACGACATGGCAATAGGTGATTATTGTGATATGTTGCTGCTCTTGTGCTGTTGTTGTTTTGTTTCATAATTAACCTCAGGTCATTGCGGGTTTATCACGCGGGCCTGTGTGCTCTATGTGTTGTAGGTTCGGTAGTGTGCCTTGGCTATTCAGTGTAAATTCACACGTTAGAATGACACAGGAGTCCATTTTTGTTAAGTAATGGTGTAATGTAAAACTTCTTCGTAGTGTGCCTATGGGTCCTTTTAACCGACACCGAGATAAAGAGCGAAGGATATATATGTATAACATTTCTAAAACCCAAGAAGGAGCCTACAAAGAGGGGACAAACACAAAAACAAAACAAAGAGGGGACAAACACAAGATATGTCTTCTGGATAATGTGTATTCTGGTATTAAAATGACGAGCATAGTAACCAAGTTGGGTTATTCTTGCTTCAGTTGGTTTTATTGGGCGTCGCACTCTTTGTCATATCTAGGCCGAACAAGAATGACGCGTGTGATACCGCTTTAACTTTTCAGTACTTGAACTAGACAAGTGTGGCAGATCGGTCACTGAAAACAAATTTAAGGTGTCAGATCTCTGCCACTGCATTGTCGACGCACTAGGTTGGCCTCTTCGATGTAAGTAAAGTAAATGTTTTTCGGGCGTGTTTAGACAGCGGGAAATTCGTCTTCCTTCTCCTTGTTCCTTCCAAATTTCTTTCCCCTTGTAGTATGCGTAGTACACAAAATAAGTGCAATGGACGAACACAAGAAGAAGTAGACAGGACATGGGGCTTATTTTGTGTACTATATCTAACCAAGTAGGCCCTCAAATTGTTTTTTTTGTAGTATGCATTTGCTGTTTTGTTATTTCAATGTAAGTTAGACAAACCAATGCGAGTTTTGTGACGTTTGCTCTATGTTCAGTGATGAGGTCCACGCCGCTGCCTTGAGACCTGTTATGAGCACTGAGTCAAATTAATGAGTCTCGAACGGATACTTTTCTGGGAACTGAACGGCACGTTGGTAATCACATGCGATATATTTCAAGTGACTGCAATGTAGCTTAGTTATACTTTTAGAAACAGCAACTGCAATGCGTTACAGTCGCAAGTGTGTAACTAACTGAACAACATTACAATTTACCCCTCGTAACTGTAACTGTAGTCGTAACTTAATTAATATTCATTAGTAACTTTTACAGCTCTGCACGAAATTATTCGACTAGAACAAACCTATAGGTAAATAAAACAAGCACTATCATAAACGGCAAATATAGGTCCACAAAGAAGGAGCAAAACTAAGTAACTAAAAAAAATGAATAAATGTGCAAGTTACCTTAACCTTTAAAGTACTATAATACATAAATTCAGTTCTTAGGAGATTGTTCTAATTGTTTTCAAGACATTAAACAGACGTTAAGGTAGTGAAGAACGTATATTGTCATGAATTTTGAGGAAACTAAATTAGAATGTCACATGACCAGGGAGAACGGAAAGGGAAGAATGGCAAGTGGGGAGGGCGGGAGAGGAGGGGATTGCAAAAGGGGAAAGGAATTAGGAAAGGGGAGGTGATGTGAGAGATGAAGGAGGAAGAAGGATGGAGAGGGAGGAGAAGGGTAGGGAGGGAGATGGCGAGGAGAAGAGGGCGCTGAAGGAGGGCGAAGAGAGGGATGGGGAGAGTGGAAGAGGAAAGTGAGTAAAGAGTAATGGGGAAAGAGAATTGGTATGACATAAAGTATACATCCCCGCTTAATTTAGAGGGGAAACTGAATTGGTGTTTCACATGACCAAGGCAGGGGGGTAGGGGAAGGAGGGAGGGTTCCGTGGGAGAATGGGGGAGGGGTGAGAAAAGGTGGAAGGGGGAGGTGGTGGTAAGGACTTGGAAGTAGTGGGAAGGGAGGGGGAGAGGGATGGGGAGGATACCCAGGAGCAACACCACCTAGGATTATCAAGGAGCTGGTGCCAGGAGGGGGCGGGATGGGGAGAGAGAGGAAGGTGGGACGGAAGGAGAAAAATGGGGTAAGAAAATTGGTGTGTCAGGTGAAGATATATTTCCCCGCTAAATCTAGCAATGCAATTAAATTTTCGTATAGATCACGTGACACGAGGTCAGGTGAGGTCGATGTCGCCCGCTAAATTTAGCGGTTAAAATAGATTGTTGTCTAGGTCAAGTAACGACAATTTTTCCGCTACATTTAGCTGGGAAACTGAATTGATGTGTGGGTCACGTGACGTCCATTTCCTCTCTAAATTTAGCGGGGAACCTGAACCGATGTTTAGGTAACAAGACGTTACTTTGTTCCTTTAAATTTAGCGGCGAAACTAAATCAACTTATAGGCTACGTGCAGTCAATTCCCCCAAGGTGATACCAAACGTGGCGTCAGAATACGTCACTTTTTTGCTAAATTTAGCGGACAATGCACAGACGGACGCCGGATAAAATTTTGGGATTGGGGTTCCTTTAAAAGAATTTCGTGCTTTTAAAAACTTTAAAAGAAACTGCGGGGGATCTGTCGCCGAGTGGGCTAACGCCACTCAGCTCGGAGGGTGGAGCGGACGCTTGCGCTGCAGAATCTCCTAAGCACTATCTCCCCCCCCCCTCCCCGTCTCGATCTGGATTAGTTTCGTACCGGCACGCGTTCGTGGAATCACTACTGAGTGGCACACGTTAAACACCCCAGCTTATCGGTTGTACTGCACAGGCTAAACTTATCACCTACAGCTGAGACACAGGCATTCCGTTGAGGCGTACCAACATCAAGGCTGTCTAATCTACAAGCAATTATCTACAAGCACTTCTTATTGTCTAATCTACGAGCAAGCAACAATTATTAAAATAAGCTGCCATACTGAGAGAAGCAGAGAGCACTGTCGATTCCGATAGGGGATCCCGGGTCCATACCATAATACATGCGCAGGCCCGGACTCCTAACCCTAACGCAACAATAGCAAAAAAAAAAAAAAGAACAGGAGGAACATTGATGGGAAGCTAGCGCAGTCGAAGGCCTCGTTCCGAGCAAGCCAAACCCACTCCCGAAGTCCAGCGTCTGGCTGAGTGGCCGACGTGCAGATTTCAGGCCGCTCCTTCGGGACCTGGCTCACAATCAAGGCGTCGGACGGTCGGGAAGACCGTACGGTGCTCGGTTGCTCCCGACGGAAGGAAACCGTCAGGGAAGGGCACAGGAGAAGGAAGTGGGGAGATGGACGGGAAACGTGGAGCGCCGACGTAGCTTAGTGGCACCAAGTGTGGCTCGATACTCATCCATCAGTTCGTTGCACGGACTTTCCAGGAGCGGACGCTCGGAGTCATCGACCTCCCCCATTGGACTCGTTAGCCAAGACGGGAACCGGAGCTGCGTTAAAAGGAGCCTCGCTTCATCGAGAACAATGCCGCGCGGTTGCGGAGTCAAGCGATAAAACTCTTCTCTGACAGGCCGGGTGAGAAGATTGACTTGAAGATCTTCTCTATAGCGTGCTTGGAGAGCCACTCACTTCAATCGAAGCTCAACACCATAGCAATTAGGGGCCTCGCTTCTTTTTGATTTTTGAATATACACCTTGCAGATACAATAGGTTATTGTTAGGACTAGAAAATGCGACAGTACGAGCTTTAGATAAGGCTGAGTAAGCTCCGGCAATTTTGGTGGGCACAGTCAGTACCAGCTAGGGTTATCCAAGTCCGTGCGCTACAGACCTTTCCGTCGTTTATCACCCGAGCAAAAAATGCTGAGTCACTGAGCTGTGGACGCATGCGCAGCGTCTTATATACCGCACAGAAGAACAGCAGCGCACGCACAGAAGGCCTTCCACAGCCCAGCAGACAAAGATGGCGGCGCGCAGAAGGCGATTTTTGCAAAGGTCTGTACTCCGCGTCACTTTAATTCCTACCGCAGTCAACGCTACAATCCGATGGAGACAAACACCAAAAACGAAACCGTGACGACAGCTCGGTTTCTTGTAGATTTGCTGTCAACGGCTACATCATTCGCGCATAAAAAGTGCCAGACTACCGCGCTTTTACTGTGAGTACTTCGCTTCATCGGTAATAGCAAACGTACAAAGGCGATGAGCACAGTGACTATGCACTTTTGGGGCTGCTAGATTGGCCCTCATCGGTACAAGACCGATCTCACCAGCCAGTTCCGCTACGCCGCCGCTGACGCTGCCGGGATACATTGTGAAAATTGTAGTCCTTCTGGACGCGCGACGACTCCGCTGCGGGTTGGCACGATCAGAGCCATAGTCTCCTATATACTCACAAAGCCTGGCAGTTCGACGACGGTGCCATAGAGTGCCCGGTGGCAGATTTGGAGCACGAGGATCTGGTAGCACAGAGCGTCAAAAGACCATTTCTCGGGTAACCTGGACGTCAGCACACATTTTTGCAGCGGCGGGGACCCGAAACACACTATTCGCTTGGGAGATATGTGTTTCGGCGTCTCGCCGCAGCGCGGCGCCAGTCACGTGGCTCTCCTCTCATCCGATGTCTGTCGCTCCACCGTTTCCATTTCGGCAGCTGCTTCTCGTGGTGATCTGCCAGGCTTTGTCAGTATATAGGAGGCTATGGCAGAGCGCCAGACGGCACGAGCTGACCCATTCACTGTCGCCCGCCTCTTGTGAACTACAATTACGGCGACGTCACGCGTGCGTGCAACGATCGCTGTGATCGGTCTATTGTAGCGTCGGCTGCGGCCAAATGTCAAGTGAAACGGAGTATGCGGAGAGCAAGTCCTCTGCTTCTGGCGCAAGGGTCGCGGTGACGCACAGAACGACGCCGTGTTCTGATTGGCTTTGACTGGAAGGATAGTGGGTACACCTCAATGCTAGATGCCTTGAAGTCTACCCACTATTTTCTTCAATCAGCCAATAAGAGCTCGGCGTTCTGAAATCATCGCAAACCCTGTGTAAGAAGCAGACAAACTTGTGACGTCACGATGTGAAGTATCTTGACATCACAGTAAGATCGAGGGGAGAAGCAAAAATGGGGCTGGAGTGCTGCGTCGGCGTTCCGCTACAGCTCGTATCAAATCGATTCATCGAAGAACGCTCGGCGTCGAGCACGGGCCCAATTTCTGAGTCTGAGCAATCTGATTTTGATGACGTTTTATAGAGATAGAGGAGGTGGCACGAAGGCATTGATATATTCTACGCGGTGTTGAGTCAGTCCGACCCTTGTGCTGTTTTTAAATGCGAAGGTGCCCTGACGCTCCTTTGAGAGTATATTAAAAAAAAACTATTAATCACGTTGACAAGTGTAATGTGGCATGAGGGGAAACACAAAAAGCTTCAAAAGAACATCATTCATACCCTATTTCTGAAAAAGTATTTCTACCAAATCTGCGCAATACTTGCCAAAGCACTTCCATTTTGACATAATGGAAAAATCAAGCATTTTTTGACGAGGTAAGTGTTTAATTGTGAGCCTCAAAATATTAGTTCAAAATCATTGAACAACCTTTTTTTTTTTCTTTTTACTGATGACTGGGAGACATGAAAATTGCAACTTCCTTAAATTGAAGTAGTAGCCAAAACGCTCCTCAAATTCATTGAGCAATCTGAGTCTTGAAAGAAGTTTGATGGTAATAGAAATTATCAGTAAATTGCATTCACCCCTGTATCTGCAAATTAAATACACGTATAATATAAATAGTTGAAAATACGCAAATATAACCAGCATTCGATGTACTTTTGAATTATTCGCTGCACGGTGTTGAAACCATAATTATTCAAGCCAAGAAATGCGATACCTCAGTCAGGCGAATTATCCGGTACATAATTATTTAACCCGCCATCTTAATAAGTTAGCTTCGGCAAAAGATAATCCCACATTTCACAATCAAATGATTGAGTACCAACCACAAACTTTATAAGATACGCTGTTATTTCATTTCAATTGCAATGGCACCGAAGTTTTTTAATGTGCTCTACGAAACTAAAAGTGTGCACATTACTGGAAAAACTGGAGACGGCAGAAGAAGGGGACAAACACAAAACGTCTCAGACGTTTTGTGTTTTTCCATACAAAGCGGCTGGATACTTTTTGTGTTTCTTTCTTTCTTCGTTCGGCGTCTCCGTTTTTTTTTAACGATGTGTAACATTAATTAGCTCACCTGCCTACTTATTTTTTCTAGAAAATTGCTGCTGTGAAACTAAACTGTCAAAGTTATATCTGACAATACCTTTAAAACAGTTCACTATCGTGATGCGCCATCTCATTCGCAAATGCTGACGATTCGGGTGGCACCACGAAAGAAGCTGTATAGTGATCACCTCCATTTATTTTACATTCACTTGCTTTTTCAGCATAATTATTTCTATCAATGTACACGTTCGCATATTTGTTGGTGTGTCTTGAAATTCATTACTCATTATGTGAAATGTTCAATTTAGCAAAGCACATATTACACATCTATTAAGCAATATTTTGTTTTCATGTAGACGGTCCTTTATGATTAGACCACGTTTTATCATTTATCGCACGAACATTATATTTTCCTTTTTTTTTGTTCTCAGCTTTTCGGACTGCAATCGAGAATATGTGCGGCTTCGTCACTGTGTCTCTAAGCCGACTTCTCGAAAGAAACTCATTATTGCAAAAGAAAATATTGAATCAGATCAAAAGAACTCTACACGGTTTTATTTATTTTACTTCAAACAGATGCATTAAAAAAGAAACAGTTTTGAAAGCGACATTACTGTGGTCTGTTCAGGTGAGGTATACGCCTAGGGGGACATAGTATAGGGAGCTAATCACATTAATAGGTCAAATAATGAACTCAAACTTGTTCTTGAACTTTTTAGCTCCTGAAAAAAAAACATGTGGTTCTAATTAGTAACCTGCTGACCGTCATCAAAATCAATTGAACAAGTCAATTTTTATGAAAGAATTAAACCAGAAGGGAAGCATCGGGACGCGCTAAAATTACGAGTTAAGGGTAAAATTGACTCATTAAGTGGTTTTCGTTGACACTAATGAAGTTCTAATTGGAGTATTATGTTTATGTCTACTAACTAAAGATATAATTACCATGTTTTAATTAATCCTCCGACTAATTTCAGGATTACCCTTAATATTATGTCCTCTCCGTATTACTCATCCGCGCGGATCTCATTTGTGTGTGCCATTCACGGCACAATTTTAATAAAATCAAATATCATATATACTGAAAATGGCTACCAGCACCGACAATCGGCGATTCCCCGTTGGCAAAGCTTCTGTCGACCAACATGAATTCTTCGCATTCTACTCACAAAACTTTATACGGATTGAAATAACACCGGTTACACTCCATTCAATTCAAAGAGAATGTGCGTAACGCCAGACACCACCAGCCTGGAGACAGTTATGTGGGAGCGTGAGCGGCGACTGAAAAGCAAGCTTCCACAAATCAGCACCCGCGGGTATGTCTTGCTTGGTCAGCCCACATTATAATCCCCAAGACCCGTTAGAGAGACGGCGAACAGTCAAGCACATCGTACCGATCCAACTCCCTCCCATCAAAATCTGTCCCACGATCGTTACATCTTGGAGCTGTTGTCCGTAGGGGGCCGACCTCCGCCATTAAAGGCGCAGTTAGGACCGGCGCATTTATTGCCCCGGCGGTCCTCCGCGGCCGTTCTTTAAGCGCCATTGACTCTCCCTTCCGCGCTGCTTCCTTCGCAGCCCGTGGCGACCGCCACGCAGGCCACAAAGGCCTCTTTTATTTCAACGTTCCTCGCCATTCTACGTGGCACTTTCGGACGAACATGGAAGACGGACGACGCACTCTTTCCAACCACCCGCGCGCAAGACCGATCACAACGGCGGTTCGAAGTCGTCGTCCACGCCGTCACTTCCGTTTGCTGTTTCCTTTTTTGATCGGCGAGACCCCTTTATGCGAAATGTCTGCCATTTATAGCCCCTCGGCCATCAAAACATGCGAGGAAAGAGAAACCGAATTCAATTGACGAATAAATTCAGAAGAAAATCCAAAGTGATGACGCGCTTTTGTGGCAGATGGTTCTTGTCTTACGGACGAAAAGTGCCGGTCCTATTGACCCGCGTACAGTCAATGTAAAGGGGGGGGGCGATCACTTTCTTATCTGTACACTGTTTGCCGCCTTTATATTGGTATTCTTGCGAATTACACTTCCTATATACGTATATATGCGACCTGTCGATAGAAACCATAGGTTTGGAAAACATTTTTAAACATATGTTTTGGGAAAAACTTGAATGACTTGCCAATGCGTAGCGCAAGTTTGTCTGCTTTTTGCACAGGGGTCGCGATGATGTCAGAACGCCGAACTCCTATTGGCTGATCGAACAAATTAGTGGGTAGACCTTAAGGCCTTTAGCGTTGAGGTCTACCCACTATCCTTTCATTCAAAGCCAATCAAAGCACGGCGTCGTTTGATGTCACCGCAACTCCTGCGCTAAAAGCAGACAACTTGTTCTCCGCGTTCCTTCTTTTCTTCTGGCAGTTTCAACATGAATGCATGACGTGTTCATTCATTCGATAGCATCTGCGCAATTCTTTCTGAAGACCCCTGAATAGAAACATTACTACAGTGGGAGCTTTGATTGTCTGCAGGAGTGTCTCCAATTCGCCCGATTTCAGCTGTGCTTCGTGCTCTTTTGTACAACTGCTTGCAAAAAGTTCCGTCTTTTTTTACCCCGGAGCTAGTCCAGCTTGCTCGCCTTGCCTGTCTGCTAAGACGCAATGCAGCTGACATCACGTAAGTTTTGGCATCGTAAAAGTCGCTAAAGGTCTGCTCTGTCGCACAAGCTCGAGGCCTGACTCGCATAGCCGACTAATGTGTCGATATCACGTTCGTGTTTTTTATTCGTAAATTAGATCGTGTGCCACATGTTTTCCAGTGTCGTTTGAGTGAAGCCTGGAGTGGTCGGACGTAAAGACCTTTCCAGCGGCAGTCTCGAACGAAGCAACCGGGCATAAAATGCTGAGTCACCGAGCTGTGGACGCATGCGCAGCGTCGGATATACCGCACAGCAGATACACAGCGCGTGCTTGGAAGGCGTTCCATAGCCCAGCAGACAAAGATGGCAGTGCGCAGGAGGCGATTTCTGCAAAGGTCTATAGGGAGTATTCACTGGCGGCCATAGCTGTGTGCGCGAATGCTGAGCGCGTGCTGATGGCGAGCTTCCATAGTTCTTTTGCAACGTGCACTCCGCAACATCAAGAGTGCCGGTCTTAGCAGCCTATTGATGTGAGCTCGTTCTGAGCATGCGCTCTAAACAGCGCCCACAAATATGGCGTCTAGTGAATACTCCCTATAGGCTGAAGGGTTCTTCGAGATTCAAGCTGCTGACGCAGCGTTCAAAATAGCCTGCAGACACCATCCGATACATGTTTCCTATATGTAAAATGGTTCTGTCAGATTGGGTACACAAAAAGTGGTTTTAGACATGTGCGAAGCTTACATGCGCGTGAAGAAACATCATTCGGTCAGGATTGAGATCTGTCCGCAGATGTTATCACGACTCAAGCGAACATCATGCCGCTTTGTATTACGTTTGCGCAGTATGACTGTGGCTTGAAAACGATAGCGACCAGATAAATAAAGAAGAGCAACCCCCTGGACCAAGCTGGAGCGGAGGACACGACAACAAAGTAGTGGGCGAGCACAGCGGAAGGGCTCCCCAGTGATCCCTATTAATTGGACCAAGCGGGCGGTTACTCAAAGGGGTGGCACGGGTCGCTGGGTTCAGTATGGTACCCAAGTGGTAAGGGTCCGTTCATGCTCACGTGCATACCACGGCTGAGCTGCTCAAATCCCCCATGCAGGTACGAAACAAACAAACGAAGCAATGCGTGGTCACGCATCGAACTTTGCACTGAGCAGCGGATTCGAGCGACCACGACACAGCGATG